>OY101442.1:110731957-111011957 GCA_956483585.1 Gymnocheta viridis
GTTATAACGAAAAATACTGTGAATGCGAGGAACGTATGTTGCGGCACCCAAAGTACGAATATCATTATGCGGCTGCATAATTTTAGCTCTACTTTAGTTCCGATTGCAACTTGTATTGTCCTTAGAGCCAAATTCTGGATACAATCGTTTTTGATGCTGTAATCGGATTTCCGAAAGTTAGAAACCATGTTTAGGTTGCAATAACATTCAAGATAATAGACTTGTGTGAAACAGCTCTGTGTGAACTATTTTCGCTCACGTTAAGCTCATACCTTATTTCAAGCTCATTTAATTTAGATTGTGGGTCTTATTATGACTTCCGTCCAACAGCTTAATTTAGTTTAGTTGGTGTCAAATCTATAGAATCCGTGAATAATACTCTGATCGAATTTAAACTTGGACCGAACTTGTTGAGTGGCTAGTTTTAGAAAAAACGATTTGATCAAACCCATGCAATTCAAATTGGTTTGCTCAAGCTCATATAATTTAAATGGGTTTGAACAAAGGTTTGTGTCTAAAAGAAAGTCTGGGTTCATACTATGAAAGTTTTCTATCAGAAAGTCTTAGTTTATGAGTGAGAAAGGAGAGAAGAGTGACTGTTTTGTAATTCATAGTTGTCAACTTGAACTTGGTTGTACCATTATTTTAGATATTCTTTTACTTTTCTTTTCTTTCGTGGTGGTGACAGCAAAAATTTTTGTCCAAAAAAATATGTAAAGGAAAACATGCAAAAATCTTGAATTTCATTACAAAAAATTTCAATGTGTAGACACAAATGAAAGTTTAAAAGAGAATTCGAGAAAAGTTCAGCAAGAAAACTTTCATATTGTGAAACGATGCAAACGACTGAACAAGTTCGTCTCAATGATAGTTTAATTAAATATTTGTGAGTAAAACGAGCGACTGAACAAGTTCAACACAATTCTACCGTCAATGCTGGCGAAATGTTTTGCAGCGCAAAAAATAAATAAATCATTCTGATGGTGAAGAATTATAATCTGCCAAACAGAGACAATCATTGATATTACCGAATACAGTGGCTTACAATTTTTTGTTGTGATATTTGAAGTATAAGGCAATTGCATTTTTGGTGACTTACTGCAGATATTGTGTAAAAAAGAATACATATAATTTATTATTTTTTCCTTCTCCAACACGAATTTAATTCTTTTAAGATCTGTCCTGCATCGAATGCTTTGTGAGTGCTGCATTTGCTTATTCAGTTTTTCATTGTTTCCAATCAAGTCGCATACAACATGTTGCTTATGTTTGGTTAATCGTGTCATGCACGCAACATGTAACAAATGCATGATTTAAAAACTTTCAGTTTCACATGCTCAACGGCAAACGATCATTTTTTAGTTCTTTAAAAACACTGCGTGCAAGTGGACGTGTAAACGAATCGTTTTTGGATTTATGCCAAAAGAAATTATTTGTGGCTTAAATAAAATTAGAAGATTTTCAAATTTCTAAATAAAATTATAAAAAATAGATCTTATTGGTTTTTAAGAAAACACTTATAAATTGTTTGGCTAAAAATTACAATAAAAAAATAATTCAACAAGTTAACGATAATTGAACCACATCTTAACGGTATTGTTAAAAAAAAATTGTAATTAAAAAACATCAAATATCTTAAACGGCAATAAAAAAGAAATAATCGCAACCGCACCATAAAAAGTCACTTGAAGACTTCAGGTTGTCGAAGTCTGTATTCTGTGCGTACTTTCTTGTGCTTGTGTTTTTTTTTGTAGTTTAATTTAATTAAACTCTTTTTTTATGAACAAATTTACATTTTTCATTAAAATTTTTGTGTGTGTTTTTTTAAATATTTTTTTGCCTGCCAAAAGTGGTCATTACACTTTCATTGCAAATTTTTTGTTGCTGCTCTTAGTGTTTTATGAGAGTTTGTGTTCATTTTTCCTATATTGGAGAACTTTTGCTTGTAATACTTTTTGTTAATTTGCTCCTTTTACGTGAAGTTTACAGAAAAAAATTGCTTTTCATTGGTGAATTATTTTTTTTCATACAAAAGAAGAAATAATTACGTTGGCCTTTGCGACTGTTTAATATCATCAAGTGAAAATTGTAAGTATGAGAAGGAAGAGCATGAGATTTATTGCCATTTTTTTCGGTGCTGTCTGCTTAAGAAAAAAACTACACTGATTTATGTAAAAATTTTAAAAATAAAAACAACAGGAAAAACTGCCATAAGATGAATGCGGAACTGTTTTTGTTAAAACAAAATTGAACAAAAAAAATATAAAAAAACGTGGGAAAGTTTAAATTTTGAGAAGACAAAAAAAAACAAATGAAGCCAATGAAAAATAGTTTTTAATGATTTATCAATAAAAATGTATAAAAAAAATTTTTTAAAAGCAATTTCATTTGGGAAATTAATTGGGCAAGACAAAGTTTTCGATCGTGCAACTTTTATTAACATTTCCGATCATGTCATTTCTTTAAAACAATTCTGGTTCGAAAGACTTGTGTAATTTTTTTTAATCCCTTATGAAAGAATTTATAAAAGTGGCTTGGAAATTTTTATTTACATTTTATTTTATTTTATATATTTATTTTATTATATTTATATTTTTATTTTATTTTTATTTCTCTACTGTACAATCACATTTAAAACAAAAATGAAATTTTATAATTTATTTTTGTTTTAAATGTAAATATGCGAAAAGTAGAATTTATTCGATATCGTAGGCCAGGCTGTTAGATTTTAATTCCCCTTTTTCTTTAGCACCTACAAAATATTTTTCTGTTTATATAAACAGGTTTTCAAATACAGATTTTAGAGGCAAAGCCTTATGGTGTTTTCTTTTCTATCCAAAAAAAAAATGTCATCTTTATGAAAGGTTTATCCAAGGCGTATTAACCAGGTGGCAGCATTACGGGAGCTGACTATTTTTTGACTCGCTTAAGTTTTATATTTTGAATGTCAAAATACATACAAAATACATTTGTGTTTTTAGCTTTTTTTTGGGTATGTTTTCTTTGTTTTATGAGCGATGTTTCTTTTTCCCCAGAAACAATATAAAAAAATGCCTGTTGTTTACAACAATACAAGGCAAATTCATAACAGGTATACTCGCCTCAATTCGCTTTGAAAAATACCTGCTTTCTTTGTCAAAATCAACGTCAAACACTATATATATTTCAAACATAAACTAATTTTGATAAACAAAACAGATCAAAATGCAAGGAGATGCAAGGAGCAAAAAATAGTCAGATGAGATGTCGAGACCACCTGTTATGAATTCGCCTTGACAACAATACAAAAAGAAAAAATGTCACCTAATTAATAAGCTTTGGGTGCATGTATGAAATATATTGCCCACTCTGTAATAATTTAATTTGTTATTTCAAAACAAAATACAATTTATGAACGCCCTGTTTTTAACATCTGACAGCTAAGGGGTTTCTATATGTACTATATGCAGAGGAGAGCTGTTTAAATAACTTTCACATCTTCCTTATCAGATGAGGAGGATGAATCCATTAATTGACTAATTGTCATTTCAGCACATATGTATAATGGATGCGGCAATATCCAAATTTTTTACTTTTTTCTTTCAAATCGTTTAAAATAATTAACAAATTTCTTTAGTTTAAACAGGAAAATACAGCTGTCATGTTACCGATTTATCGATCTGAAGTTTTAGCGATTTTTTCATTTGAAGGTTTTTTTAGAGCCATTTTATAACAACGTATCTAGTAAGATTTTATATCACTCACAGTCTAGCATTAACAATGTAATAGTTGTTCTGCAAAATCAACTTTAAAAACGTAATTTTAACTTCCTAATTCGAGGCGATTTTTTCCCAACTTCGCTATCTACAAAAGTCAACTGTTTTTCTGGGCACTTTATCAACACTGTCGATTTATATGGGGCATAAAGTAAAACGCCTTCCACCATTAGTGAGGGCGTTTTTTAGAATAAGACACACTACCCTTTTTCAGAGCAAAACATTTTTAAGAAACGAACACTAAAATTCTCGTTCTACATGGAAATGTTGCATTCTTTTGTAGAAAAGGAAACACCCATTAAAATATATATATTCATAGAAAAAATACATGCATTTGATATCTATTTTAAGAAAATTTTGCAAGAAAAATTTTAAATAAAATACATTTCGAACTCATTTTAAATTTTATGAATATGGTAATATGTCTTTAATCTGCACTTTTGGTGCCATTTTTGGACCCCACCAAAAAAAGTTTGACGTGCGTATGGCTGTGACATCTTAGATCTTAGGATAAACTGATTAAGATTTTTATTGTACTAAACGGGTGTTTGTTGTAATCCGTTAAATGGTGTAGAGATTTAATCGCTTAATTTTACATTGTTCGCTTAGGCGATTTCAAAAATTCAAGCCACAAAAATTATATATTTTACTATCACGCTTCGTGATACGTTCAAAGAAGATTTTCACAATAAAGGAGCTTCCAAGGAAGTCAAAAAGATCCGGAACTTGTTCTTCGGATGTGGTGCAATTTCGGATTATTGCTGAGGATTTTTGCATATTCTTGTCAGATTAAAAATTTCTCTTTTTTGATGCCCATTCATTAGAATTGAAGGCATGTCCACAATGTTAACAAAAATTACTTTTCGGAAGTGCTACCAAATGTTACTTGTCCCATAGAATATTAGACTTTGCAATGCATTTGTATTTGAAAAGCATCCTTATTATACACAATTTTTTATCAAGAAAAGGTGAAAAAATTAGCAATAAATAAAATTATTATTATTTTTAATTTTTATTCCACTTATTTGAATTTGTTGTTGATATTTTTGTCGACTGGCGCGAGTAGATGTCGAACTATGTAAACCAGTAACAACACCATCTAAAAAAGTAACGATTCGAAGACAACATATACAGGGAGGTAATAATGCAATTACCTTTTCAACAAAATAAAATTAACTAACACGATTTCATTCATGTGACTGCCGCAGCTGGCTTCGCAGTAGCTTATCCTGTTAGTCCAATTTTTAAAGTCTTTGTTGACGGTTTCTGGTTCTATCCCACGAATGACGTTGGACGATATTAACGTTATGGGTGTTTATCGTTTCTGGGTTATTTACATAGCATCGGTCTTTAAGGTCACTCGAAAAGAAAAATTCTAAAGAGACCTTCCTGCTGAAAGCAAAGGTTGTACAAGTTCATATTTTCCATGTCAGGCCTTCAAAAATTTCCATAATCATAATTCTGTAACTAGAGTTGTCAAAATATGGATAGCTCGATAGTTTTATTAGTTTTTGTCATTGCTATCGATTCTGTCGGATAATCTTTCAAGGATATGTAATTATGTCTACAAAATATATGTATTTATTAAATAAGAATTCTAAAGTTTTTAACATATCAAAATAAAATTAAATTCAAGAATATTAACAAAAAACAAAACGCTTACAATAATGACATAGTGATTTCATGAGATCATTGGGAGGTCCAATAAGAAAAGAAATGTTATAAATATAGTAGCGTTCTTTTTTAACTTTGACTCGAGAATTAAGACTGGATAGTAAAATCTCAATTAGTAAGGCCCAATATATAGATGAATAAAATTCATGATTATTTTCTTTGTTGGCGAGCGGCGTGAGAAGAAAACGGAAAATAAAAAAACGACACGTTTTCTGTTTTCAATGATTTATTTTTATTTTCTTTTCTTTTCCATTTATTTTCGTACTTGATGTTTGTTTTATTCCTTTTCTGTTTTCAAAGGGAAAACAGTTGCTTTTGTATATATTTTGTTAATCGGTGATGTTAAAATAAGTCAATAAAGAAGATTAAGCGACTGCACTTTAAAAAAATTCTTCGTACAAATTGGGCCTAAGGGATTTGACAAAAAAGTGCAAATCTTGTTAAAAATACGCAATAGCATTCAGAAAATATTTTTTTTTAAATTTCTTGTAGCCGTTTTAGTAATAGAAATTTTTAAAGCAGTGTTGCTCCGCCCTTGGTGTCAAGAAGGCACCTTAAATTTGATGTTAAGCTGTAAATCCATTTTATTAATTATGTATTTTACTTCGCCGACGATTTTGCTAAAATACTGGTGATGGAGGGCGCTGCGATGTAATGCGCACTAGCATACACTAGTATCAGTTGGGGGCAATCCGAAGAGGTCCTAGAGCTGCCATAACGACCTTAATAGCCAATAAAGTTGGATTTGAATGGATTGGAATGAATCATTTAAACAATTTTGTTGCTCATGCCTGACCGCTAAGAAGCGACTGATTTATTTTTTAGCATTTAACAAATAGAGTGCAACAAAAATTAACGAAAAAAAAGATATGGTTGATATCAAATGCACTTAATTAACTTAATTTTTTCGTCTGTTATTTTTGGCACTTTCAAGTGCTGCTGATGCAGATATTGAAACAAAGCGGAAGCAAAGCAGTACTTTTCATATAAAAATTTCTTTATTTTTTTTATAAAAAAAACATGCTACATATTTTATGGTCTTACGGTTTTCTATTAAATGGAATCTTCTTTATGAAAAACTGAAATGATTAACAACCTTGTTTATTGTTTATTAAATAGAGAGATTTTTATATTTTGTGATCAGTGATCAATCGCTAAAATTTACCCAATAAAACTCGACTTTGTAAGAAAAGGTTAAACGATGTTTCATTATGATCAGTAGATGTTGGTATTTTTTTTGTGTGTAATATGTTGTACTTCATTGTATAAATAGAAAGAAACCTTCTACATTTTTCCTATTTCACAAAGTCTCACATTTTAAATAAAATCATGCAATGTTAGCAAGTGTGTAGTACGAAATACTTCTTACCCACGCTTTTTCATATTCAAAGATTGTAAAAGAGATTATTTTATTTTTAATAAATTTTTTTATATCCAGATTTCGTATCCCTTGATGATCTCTAAACAAGTCACACTTGTTTTACTTGGTAGTTGCACTAGTTGGCTATTAATAAAAAGTGACATTAAAGTTGTTAACATTCTTCTTAGATTTGTTTTGTTCTCTCATTCCTTCAGGAAATCGAAAGTTGTGTCTTTTGTGTGGCTTAAAAGCCTTTTTTTGTATGCATTCATACTTTAGAAATTAAATATTGTTTGCTGATGTCTTTGATCTTAACAAACTTAACATCTTTAGGATATTTTTTGCATTTTTATGTTGTTGTTGCTTTGGCCTTTTTCAATGTTTCTTAAATTTTCCAAGAACTTATTTCACAACTGACTGTTTAGATATCAAATTTCTGAAAGATATTAAAGTTATTAATTTGTTTAAGGTTGATTGTTAAAATTCGACAATTTGGATAAATTTATACTTAAATGAATTGGTTGGCTTAAAAACACATTTCAAATGTAATAAAAAGAAAAATATAAAAACCAGACTTCCTTCCCAGTAGTAAAAATTTGAAGAAGATAAATTTTCCTAATGATTAATTATTAAATGCACCAAAATTTCAAACTTATAGTTTTTTAAGAGGTAGACATTGGGTGACGTTAAAGGATCCCCTTTAGATTGGAGCAATTATTGATGAAATTTTCATTCGAAAAGTCAGACAAAGAAGTTTGTGGATGCGGATGTGATATAAAAAAAAGAAATAAAAAAAATTCAAGATTTTTATTCTTGACTCTTTTCAACAAATTCAAGAAATAATCGTAATTTTTTTAAATACATTTTTCTTAAAAAAATTTAATTTGAGTTTTATTTTTGACCGGAAAATAAAAGACCTTTTTTGTGAAACAAACACAAATTGTTTAAGCCTTTTTGACTTGTCTGCAGAAACATCAACGGCCGTGTCCATGGGTACACCAGTTATTTTTTACCGTTGAAATATCGGTTATTCGTTTAATTTTTTATGGCTGCTTTTCAAGAAAAATACATTGAGTTGAAGGGAGTTTAAAAAAATCAAATTCTACTGCAAGAAATAAAAAAATATTTGTTTATTATCTAGAGCTTTAGCTGGTGCTTTTTAACCAATATAGAAACATTGATATTTCTATGAAATACCTTTGTTTAAGCTATTGTTAATCTGAGAATTCGAAGAATTCGAAATAGTGAAAAAAATATTATTCAAATCCAATTATTTTTTAAAAATATTTTTTTTTTCAAAAATTAATCGAATAAAAGGTTTTAATACAAAACTATTCTAGTATAGCTTATGGTATGAAAATTATTGTCATATAGTGATTGGAATCGAAATAATTAGATCAAAATACTTCGAATAAAAATTAATGGAAAAAAACGTATAAAATTATTTGCATAAAAATTATAAAACTAAAAAAACATAATTTTGTTTTTAGTTTGGTTTCTTTCAACCAATTTTAATAATTATTGATTAAGCAATTGTAAAAAACATGCAAACATTGACAATGTCACACATCCCTAAATGTATAATAAAAGTAATCGATACGCAAACTAAAGCAAATTGTTTATCACTAATTTTGTTACTGCTTTTTTTACAAAGTAAACAACACAGTTGGTTACTTTGTTTCGAAACAGTAACATTCAAACAAATACTGCCATACATTAAATTCATTTATTAAAATAAGTTTAAGGGCTGTTTACACGATGCAGACGGTCAACGCACCTACAAAATTTGTGTTTAAGTCCCAACAAAACTGACTGCTGTTCATACAATTTTTCTAAACGATTACGTTAAATGTTAAAAATAATTATAAATTTAATATAAAATTATAAAAAAAACATTTTTAATAGGGATACCCGATTAATCAGTTATTCGCAAATTCTGATTAATAAAACTCAATTCGTAACACTCAAATTAATATTTAATTGTTCGAAATATAAATTACTTAAATTTCTGATTTATCAATCAATCAAGATTTTTAATATACCAAAACCAGAATTAATTGATTAATCTGAATTTGTAAAATAAATTTGTTTTGCCTAATTCAATAATCGATTAATCTGTGTTGTTTAATTTGTAAAAAAGCAGTAACAAAATTAGTGATAAACAATTTGCTTTAGTTTGCGTATCGATTACTTTTATTATACATTTAGGGATGTGTGACATTGTCAATTTTTGCATGGTTGCGTTAAGGAATGCATGACTTTGTTCAGTTGCATTGCAAATGACGTTTTGGAACTGACCCTTTCTCATTAGAAAACAGTACTGAGGTAATTCGTCAAACAAAAGCAATTGAAGCACAACAGTGAAACTGGATTTCTCATCACTTTATGGCCCATATTCGCAGTCTTTATTTGACTAATGAGTTTTCATAGAGATGTCATTGGTTGATTAGTGATTCAAAGGTTCTTAAGTGCTTCCATACACACACACAATCACATACAAAAAACGAATTACATATTTACAAAATATGTAGATAATCTAAGCGAATTAACAAAACCTTTTTTTAATAAAAATAATTCGTAAACTTTAACGTTAATGCAGCAATTACATTCAGCTTAATGAAATAGTAAATACGAGTATTTGAAAAATTTTACACGCAATTTAGATTGAAGTTGATTTTTAATTAAATATCTTGCCTCTTTATTTATTATTAAGGCGCGAAAAATGCACATTCAATATGAGAGCAATATTTATTTATCTTATGCACCGATATACGAGTATTTAATTATTATTTCTTGTTTGGTTCTTTAGAAGTAGTTTTAGTTTATTACTTGTGTGTAATTGAAAAAAGAAATAAGTATGTACTTTAAAAAAATTAAATACTTTTTAATAAATTTCAGTATTCTTTTCTTCCACTGCCTTCTAATAGTGTCTGGAACATGCAGCAACACATAATGATCGTGAGAGTACTTTACAGAGCCAATATCCATGATATGAGATTTTCTTGTACTCGATTGAGTTCGCTAGAATACGTAAACAGAAAAGCAAAGGATTATATTTTAAAACAGGACCATTTTGGCATTCAAACTTGCCAGGACAAATGAAATCTAAAAACATAAAATCTATCCACTGGCTCGCGAAATTCCCAGATGAAAATATCCAACCAGAATCATTTAGTAAACATTTTGGAAGTAGATCCCATTATCAAAATCACCATTATTCCAGTTGGCGATATCGACGTCACGTCAACATAACACCAAAAAATTGGAGTTTGCCTACCTGTTGTCGAAAACACCTGACTACTATTGACAGGGCCATGTTATTTTCTAGACCTTATAGAACCGAAGTACACTTTCATTAGCACAAAATTGTTTTCTAGAGCTCCAATTTTTTGGTATTGTGTAGACGTGACGTCGATATCACCAACTGAAATAATGGTGAATAAGTTAATTTGATTTAGTTAAAGAATAAAAAAAACTAAACTTAATTTTTTATGAATAAATTATTTTTGTGGAACAACTTCTACGATAGTAAATATAACATAATAAAACTATGATTTCTAAAAATATTTTTGATCAATTGATTGCCCAATGTTGCCTTACATTTTTTAAAACAGATCAATTTCAACCTCGTATCTTCTCAAAAGTAAGAGTTAAGTATAAATCGCAACTTTTAATATGTTTTCCTTTAGATTTGAACGAATACAATATATTTATATTAATGCTTAACTTATTACTTAACATCGGCAACAAAAATTATCAAAATACACCAAACGGTTCCCGAGATATGAAACTTAGAACTTGAGGCAAAACATGACATTTCAAGTTGATTTCAATTGCAGAATGTTTTCAGAAATCGGTCAATAACTCGGAAAATTTTAAGGCTAGAGAAATGAAATTTGACAGGCTCATAGAGTAGACCTTTGCGATTATTTTGCATGTTATTAGAATTTTCTGAGTCCAACAGTTCAGGAGATATAATGTTTACAACTAGAAATGACCGAATTTCTTTAAGAAGGGGGTCGCCCAGGCGGGCCAAGGGTTGGCCATCGTGTAGCCAACGTCCCAATCTATCATATACTGAAACATTCATTCAAATCGCCCAAACAGATCAAGAGTTATAGCGAGTTAAAGAAAATAGTTGGCCAAAATCCACCTACTAAAAGATTCTGTTGGCCTGGTGTTTTACAAAAAAAATAATTTTTATTTTTTAGAATTTTCAACTTTAAATAACTTTTTGGTTTTTCTTTCATATCTTTGTTGTTATTCATCGTAGTCATATGAAATTTACCCGAAAGATGGAGGAAGAAGTGCGGAATATTCTCAAATTAAAATCGTAGCCACGCCCCTTTTATAGGCAATATAAGTGGGCGTTGAGTGTAAATCGCAATTTTTAATATGTGTTCCTTGAGATTTTAACGAATGAAATATATTTATATTAATGCTTAACTTATTACTTAACATCGGCAACAAAAATTATCAAAATACACCAAACGGTTCCCGAGATATGAAATTTAGAACTTGAGGCAAACATGCCATTTCAAGTTGATTTCAATTGCAGAATGTTTTCAGAAATCGGTCAATAACTCGGAAAATTTTAAGGCTAGAGAAATGAAATTTGACAGGCTCATAGAGTAGACCTTTGCGATTATTTCGCATGTTATTAGAATTTTCTGAGTCCAACAGTTCAGGAGATATAATGTTTACAACTAGAAATGACCGAATTTCTTTAAGAAGGGGGTCGCCCAGGCGGGCCAAGGGTTGGCCATCGTGTAGCCAACGTCCCAATCTATCATATACTGAAACATTCATTCAAATCGCCCAAACAGATCAAGAGTTATAGCGAGTTAAAGAAAATAGTTGGCCAAAATCCACCTACTAAAAGATTCTGTTGGCCTGGTGTTTTACAAAAAAAATAATTTTTATTTTTTAGAATTTCCAACTTTAAATAACTTTTTGGTTTTTCTTTCATATCTTTGTTGTTATTCATCGTAGTCATATGAAATTTACCCGAAAGATGGAGGAAGAAGTGCGGAATATTCTCAAATTAAAATCGTAGCCACGCCCCTTTTATAGGCAATATAAGTGGGCGTTGAGTGTAAATCGCAATTTTTAATATGTGTTCCTTGAGATTTTAACGAATGAAATATATTTATATTAATGCTTAACTTATTACTTAACATCGGCAACAAAAATTATCAAAATACACCAAACGGTTCCCGAGATATGAAATTTAGAACTTTAGGCAAAACATGCCATTTCAAGTTGATTTCAATTGCAGAATGTTTTCAGAAATCGGTCAATAACTCAGAAAATTTTAAGGCTAGAGAAATGAAATTTGACAGGCACATAGAGTAGACCTTTGCGATTATTTCGCATGTTATTAGAATTTTCTGAGTCCAACAGTTCAGGAGATATAATGTTTACAACTAGAAATGACCGAATTTCTTTAAGAAGGGGGTCGCCCAGGCGGGCCAAGGTTTAGCCATCGTGTAGCCAACGTCCCAATCTATCATATACTGAAACATTCATTCAAATCGCCCAAACGGATCAAGAGTTATAGCGAGTTAAAGAAAATAGTTGGCCAAAATCCACCTACTAAAAGATTCTGTTGGCCTGGTGTTTTACAAAAAAAATAATTTTTATTTTTTAGAATTTTCAACTTTAAATAACTTTTTGGTTTTTCTTTCATATCTTTGTTGTTATTCATCGTAGTCATATGAAATTTACCCGAAAGATGGAGGAAGAAGTGCGGAATATTCTCAAATTAAAATCGTAGCCACGCCCCTTTTATAGGCAATATAAGTGGGCGTTGAGTGTAAATCGCAATTTTTAATATGTGTTCCTTGAGATTTTAACGAATGAAATATATTTATATTAATGCTTAACTTATTACTTAACATCGGCAACAAAAATTATCAAAATACACCAAACGGTTCCCGAGATATGAAATTTAGAACTTTAGGCAAAACATGCCATTTCAAGTTGATTTCAATTGCAGAATGTTTTCAGAAATCGGTCAATAACTCGGAAAATTTTAAGGCTAGAGAAATGAAATTTGACAGGCTCATAGAGTAGACCTTTGCGATTATTTCGCATGTTATTAGAATTTTCTGAGTTCAACAGTTCAGGAGATATAATGTTTACAACTAGAAATGACCGAATTTCTTTAAGAAGGGGGTCGCCCAGGCGGGCCAAGGTTTAGCCATCGTGTAGCCAACGTCCCAATCTATCATATACTGAAACATTCATTCAAATCGCCCAAACGGATCAAAAGTTATAGCGAGTTAAAGAAAATAGTTGGCCAAAATCCACCTACTAAAAGATTCTGTTGGCCTGGTGTTTTACAAAAAAAATAATTTTTATTTTTTAGAATTTTCAACTTTAAATAACTTTTTGGTTTTTCTTTCATATCTTTGTTGTTATTCATCGTAGTCATATGAAATTTACCCGTAAGATGGAGGAAGAAGTGCGGAATATTCTCAAATTAAAATCGTAGCCACGCCCCTTTTATAGGCAATATAAGTGGGCGTTGAGTGTAAATCGCAATTTTTAATATGTGTTCCTTGAGATTTTAACGAATGAAATATATTTATATTAATGCTTAACTTATTACTGAACATCGGCAACAAAAATTATCAAAATACACCAAACGGTTCCCGAGATATGATATTTAGAACTTTAGGCAAAACATGCCATTTCAAGTTGATTTCAATTGCAGAATGTTTTCAGAAATCGGTCAATAACTCGGAAAATTTTAAGGCTAGAGAAATGAAATTTGACAGGCACATAGAGTAGACCTTTGCGATTATTTCGCATGTTATTAGAATTTTCTGAGTCCAACAGTTCAGGAGATATAATGTTTACAACTAGAAATGACCGAATTTCTTTAAGAAGGGGGTCGCCCAGGCGGGCCAAGGTTTAGCCATCGTGTAGCCAACGTCCCAATCTATCATATACTGAAACATTCATTCAAATCGCCCAAACGGATCAAAAGTTATAGCGAGTTAAAGAAAATAGTTGGCCAAAATCCACCTACTAAAAGATTCTGTTGGCCTGGTGTTTTACAAAAAAAATCATTTTTATTTTTTAGAATTTTTAACTTTAAATAACTTTTTGGTTTTTCTTTCATATCTTTGTTGTTATTCATCGTAGTCATATGAAATTTACCCGAAAGATGGAGGAAGAAGTGCGGAATATTCTCAAATTAAAATCGTAGCCACGCCCCTTTTATAGGCAATATAAGTGGGCGTTGAATGTAAATCGCAATTTTTAATATGTGTTCCTTGAGATTTTAACGAATGAAATATATTTATATTAATGCTTAACTTATTACTTAACATCGGCAACAAAAATTATCAAAATACACCAAACGGTTCCCGAGATATGAAATTTAGAACTTTAGGCAAAACATGCCATTTCAAGTTGATTTCAATTGCAGAATGTTTTCAGAAATCGGTCAATAATTCGGAAAATTTTAAGGCTAGAGAAATGAAATTTGACAGGCACATAGAGTAGACCTTTGCGATTATTTCGCATGTTATTAGAATTTTCTGAGTCCAACAGTTCAGGAGATATAATGTTTACAACTAGAAATGACCGAATTTCTTTAAGAAGGGGGTCGCCCAGGCGGGCCAAGGTTTAGCCATCGTGTAGCCAACGTCCCAATCTATCATATACTGAAACATTCATTCAAATCGCCCAAACGGATCAAGAGTTATAGCGAGTTAAAGAAAATAGTTGGCCAAAATCCACCTACTAAAAGATTCTGTTGGCCTGGTGTTTTACAAAAAAAATAATTTTTATTTTTTAGAATTTTCAACTTTAAATAACTTTTTGGTTTTTCTTTCATATCTTTGTTGTTATTCATCGTAGTCATATGAAATTTACCCGAAAGATGGAGGAAGAAGTGCGGAATATTCTCAAATTAAAATCGTAGCCACGCCCCTTTTATAGGCAATATAAGTGGGCGTTGAGTGTAAATCGCAATTTTTAATATGTGTTCCTTGAGATTTTAACGAATGAAATATATTTATATTAATGCTTAACTTATTACTTAACATCGGCAACAAAAATTATCAAAATACACCAAACGGTTCCCGAGATATGAAATTTAGAACTTTAGGCAAAACATGCCATTTCAAGTTGATTTCAATTGCAGAATGTTTTCAGAAATCGGTCAATAATTCGGAAAATTTTAAGGCTAGAGAAATGAAATTTGACAGGCACATAGAGTAGACCTTTGCGATTATTTCGCATGTTATTAGAATTTTCTGAGTCCAACAGTTCAGGAGATATAATGTTTACAACTAGAAATGACCGAATTTCTTTAAGAAGGGGGTCGCCCAGGCGGGCGAAGGGTTAGCCATCGTGTAGCCAACGTCCCAATCTATCATATACTGAAACATTCATTCAAATCGCCCAAACGGATCAAGAGTTATAGCGAGTTAAAGAAAATAGTTGGCCAAAATCCACCTACTAAAAGATTCTGTTGGCCTGGTGTTTTACAAAAAAAATCATTTTTATTTTTTAGAATTTTTAACTTTAAATAACTTTTTGGTTTTTCTTTCATATCTTTGTTGTTATTCATCGTAGTCATATGAAATTTACCCGAAAGATGGAGGAAGAAGTGCGGAATATTCTCAAATTAAAATCGTAGCCACGCCCCTTTTATAGGCAATATAAGTGGGCGTTGAGTGTAAATCGCAATTTTTAATATGTGTTCCTTGAGATTTTAACGAATGAAATATATTTATATTAATGCTTAACTTATTACTTAACATCGGCAACAAAAATTATCAAAATACACCAAACGGTTCCCGAGATATGAAATTTAGAACTTTAGGCAAAACATGCCATTTCAAGTTGATTTCAATTGCAGAATGTTTTCAGAAATCGGTCAATAATTCGGAAAATTTTAAGGCTAGAGAAATGAAATTTGACAGGCACATAGAGTAGACCTTTGCGATTATTTCGCATGTTATTAGAATTTTCTGAGTCCAACAGTTCAGGAGATATAATGTTTACAACTAGAAATGACCGAATTTCTTTAAGAAGGGGGTCGCCCAGGCGGGCCAAGGGTTGGCCATCGTGTAGCCAACGTCCCAATCTATCATATACTGAAACATTCATTCAAATCGCCCAAACAGATCAAGAGTTATAGCGAGTTAAAGAAAATAGTTGGCCAAAATCCACCTACTAAAAGATTCTGTTGGCCTGGTGTTTTACAAAAAAAATAATTTTTATTTTTTAGAATTTTCAACTTTAAATAACTTTTTGGTTTTTCTTTCATATCTTTGTTGTTATTCATCGTAGTCATATGAAATTTACCCGAAAGATGGAGGAAGAAGTGCGGAATATTCTCAAATTAAAATCGTAGCCACGCCCCTTTTATAGGCAATATAAGTGGGCGTTGAGTGTAAATCGCAATTTTTAATATGTGTTCCTTGAGATTTTAACGAATGAAATATATTTATATTAATGCTTAACTTATTACTTAACATCGGCAACAAAAATTATCAAAATACACCAAACGGTTCCCGAGATATGAAATTTAGAACTTTAGGCAAAACATGCCATTTCAAGTTGATTTCAATTGCAGAATGTTTTCAGAAATCGGTCAATAATTCGGAAAATTTTAAGGCTAGAGAAATGAAATTTGACAGGCACATAGAGTAGACCTTTGCGATTATTTCGCATGTTATTAGAATTTTCTGAGTCCAACAGTTCAGGAGATATAATGTTTACAACTAGAAATGACCGAATTTCTTTAAGAAGGGGGTCGCCCAGGCGGGCCAAGGGTTGGCCATCGTGTAGCCAACGTCCCAATCTATCATATACTGAAACATTCATTCAAATCGCCCAAACGGATCAAGAGTTATAGCGAGTTAAAGAAAATAGTTGGCCAAAATCCACCTACTAAAAGATTCTGTTGGCCTGGTGTTTTACAAAAAAAATAATTTTTATTTTTTAGAATTTTCAACTTTAAATAACTTTTTGGTTTTTCTTTCATATCTTTGTTGTTATTCATCGTAGTCATATGAAATTTACCCGAAAGATGGAGGAAGAAGTGCGGAATATTCTCAAATTAAAATCGTAGCCACGCCCCTTTTATAGGCAATATAAGTGGGCGTTGAGTGTAAATCGCAATTTTTAATATGTGTTCCTTGAGATTTTAACGAATGAAATATATTTATATTAATGCTTAACTTATTACTTAACATCGGCAACAAAAATTATCAAAATACACCAAACGGTTCCCGAGATATGAAATTTAGAACTTTAGGCAAAACATGCCATTTCAAGTTGATTTCAATTGCAGAATGTTTTCAGAAATCGGTCAATAATTCGGAAAATTTTAAGGCTAGAGAAATGAAATTTGACAGGCACATAGAGTAGACCTTTGCGATTATTTCGCATGTTATTAGAATTTTCGGAGTCCAACAGTTCAGGAGATATAATGTTTACAACTAGAAATGACCGAATTTCTTTAAGAAGGGGGTCGCCCAGGCGGGCCAAGGGTTGGCCATCGTGTAGCCAACGTCCCAATCTATCATATACTGAAACATTCATTCAAATCGCCCAAACGGATCAAGAGTTATAGCGAGTTAAAGAAAATAGTTGGCCAAAATCCACCTACTAAAAGATTCTGTTGGCCTGGTGTTTTACAAAAAAAATAATTTTTATTTTTTAGAATTTTCAACTTTAAATAACTTTTTGGTTTTTCTTTCATATCTTTGTTGTTATTCATCGTAGTCATATGAAATTTACCCGAAAGATGGAGGAAGAAGTGCGGAATATTCTCAAATTAAAATCGTAGCCACGCCCCTTTTATAGGCAATATAAGTGGGCGTTGAGTGTAAATCGCAATTTTTAATATGTGTTCCTTGAGATTTTAACGAATGAAATATATTTATATTAATGCTTAACTTATTACTTAACATCGGCAACAAAAATTATCAAAATACACCAAACGGTTCCCGAGATATGAAATTTAGAACTTTAGGCAAAACATGCCATTTCAAGTTGATTTCAATTGCAGAATGTTTTCAGAAATCGGTCAATAATTCGGAAAATTTTAAGGCTAGAGAATTGAAATTTGACAGGCACATAGAGTAGACCTTTGCGATTATTTCGCATGTTATTAGAATTTTCTGAGTCCAACAGTTCAGGAGATATAATGTTTACAACTAGAAATGACCGAATTTCTTTAAGAAGGGGGTCGCCCAGGCGGGCCAAGGGTTGGCCATCGTGTAGCCAACGTCCCAATCTATCATATACTGAAACATTCATTCAAATCGCCCAAACGGATCAAGAGTTATAGCGAGTTAAAGAAAATAGTTGGCCAAAATCCACCTACTAAAAGATTCTGTTGGCCTGGTGTTTTACAAAAAAAATAATTTTTATTTTTTAGAATTTTCAACTTTAAATAACTTTTTGGTTTTTCTTTCATATCTTTGTTGTTATTCATCGTAGTCATATGAAATTTACCCGAAAGATGGAGGAAGAAGTGCGGAATATTCTCAAATTAAAATCGTAGCCACGCCCCTTTTATAGGCAATATAAGTGGGCGTTGAGTGTAAATCGCAATTTTTAATATGTGTTCCTTGAGATTTTAACGAATGAAATATATTTATATTAATGCTTAACTTATTACTTAACATCGGCAACAAAAATTATCAAAATACACCAAACGGTTCCCGAGATATGAAATTTAGAACTTTAGGCAAAACATGCCATTTCAAGTTGATTTCAATTGCAGAATGTTTTCAGAAATCGGTCAATAATTCGGAAAATTTTAAGGCTAGAGAAATGAAATTTGACAGGCACATAGAGTAGACCTTTGCGATTATTTCGCATGTTATTAGAATTTTCTGAGTCCAACAGTTCAGGAGATATAATGTTTACAACTAGAAATGACCGAATTTCTTTAAGAAGGGGGTCGCCCAGGCGGGCCAAGGGTTGGCCATCGTGTAGCCAACGTCCCAATCTATCATATACTGAAACATTCATTCAAATCGCCCAAACGGATCAAGAGTTATAGCGAGTTAAAGAAAATAGTTGGCCAAAATCCACCTACTAAAAGATTCTGTTGGCCTGGTGTTTTACAAAAAAAATAATTTTTATTTTTTAGAATTTTCAACTTTAAATAACTTTTTGGTTTTTCTTTCATATCTTTGTTGTTATTCATCGTAGTCATATGAAATTTACCCGAAAGATGGAGGAAGAAGTGCGGAATATTCTCAAATTAAAATCGTAGCCACGCCCCTTTTATAGGCAATATAAGTGGGCGTTGAGTGTAAATCGCAATTTTTAATATGTGTTCCTTGAGATTTTAACGAATGAAATATATTTATATTAATGCTTAACTTATTACTTAACATCGGCAACAAAAATTATCAAAATACACCAAACGGTTCCCGAGATATGAAATTTAGAACTTTAGGCAAAACATGCCATTTCAAGTTGATTTCAATTGCAGAATGTTTTCAGAAATCGGTCAATAATTCGGAAAATTTTAAGGCTAGAGAAATGAAATTTGACAGGCACATAGAGTAGACCTTTGCGATTATTTCGCATGTTATTAGAATTTTCTGAGTCCAACAGTTCAGGAGATATAATGTTTACAACTAGAAATGACCGAATTTCTTTAAGAAGGGGGTCGCCCAGGCGGGCCAAGGGTTGGCCATCGTGTAGCCAACGTCCCAATCTATCATATACTGAAACATTCATTCAAATCGCCCAAACGGATCAAGAGTTATAGCGAGTTAAAGAAAATAGTTGGCCAAAATCCACCTACTAAAAGATTCTGTTGGCCTGGTGTTTTACAAAAAAAATAATTTTTATTTTTTAGAATTTTCAACTTTAAATAACTTTTTGGTTTTTCTTTCATATCTTTGTTGTTATTCATCGTAGTCATATGAAATTTACCCGAAAGATGGAGGAAGAAGTGCGGAATATTCTCAAATTAAAATCGTAGCCACGCCCCTTTTATAGGCAATATAAGTGGGCGTTGAGTGTAAATCGCAATTTTTAATATGTGTTCCTTGAGATTTTAACGAATGAAATATATTTATATTAATGCTTAACTTATTACTTAACATCGGCAACAAAAATTATCAAAATACACCAAACGGTTCCCGAGATATGAAATTTAGAACTTTAGGCAAAACATGCCATTTCAAGTTGATTTCAATTGCAGAATGTTTTCAGAAATCGGTCAATAATTCGGAAAATTTTAAGGCTAGAGAAATGAAATTTGACAGGCACATAGAGTAGACCTTTGCGATTATTTCGCATGTTATTAGAATTTTCTGAGTCCAACAGTTCAGGAGATATAATGTTTACAACTAGAAATGACCGAATTTCTTTAAGAAGGGGGTCGCCCAGGCGGGCCAAGGGTTGGCCATCGTGTAGCCAACGTCCCAATCTATCATATACTGAAACATTCATTCAAATCGCCCAAACGGATCAAGAGTTATAGCGAGTTAAAGAAAATAGTTGGCCAAAATCCACCTACTAAAAGATTCTGTTGGCCTGGTGTTTTACAAAAAAAATAATTTTTATTTTTTAGAATTTTCAACTTTAAATAACTTTTTGGTTTTTCTTTCATATCTTTGTTGTTATTCATCGTAGTCATATGAAATTTACCCGAAAGATGGAGGAAGAAGTGCGGAATATTCTCAAATTAAAATCGTAGCCACGCCCCTTTTATAGGCAATATAAGTGGGCGTTGAGTGTAAATCGCAATTTTTAATATGTGTTCCTTGAGATTTTAACGAATGAAATATATTTATATTAATGCTTAACTTATTACTTAACATCGGCAACAAAAATTATCAAAATACACCAAACGGTTCCCGAGATATGAAATTTAGAACTTTAGGCAAAACATGCCATTTCAAGTTGATTTCAATTGCAGAATGTTTTCAGAAATCGGTCAATAATTCGGAAAATTTTAAGGCTAGAGAAATGAAATTTGACAGGCACATAGAGTAGACCTTTGCGATTATTTCGCATGTTATTAGAATTTTCTGAGTCCAACAGTTCAGGAGATATAATGTTTACAACTAGAAATGACCGAATTTCTTTAAGAAGGGGGTCGCCCAGGCGGGCCAAGGGTTGGCCATCGTGTAGCCAACGTCCCAATCTATCATATACTGAAACATTCATTCAAATCGCCCAAACGGATCAAGAGTTATAGCGAGTTAAAGAAAATAGTTGGCCAAAATCCACCTACTAAAAGATTCTGTTGGCCTGGTGTTTTACAAAAAAAATAATTTTTATTTTTTAGAATTTTCAACTTTAAATAACTTTTTGGTTTTTCTTTCATATCTTTGTTGTTATTCATCGTAGTCATATGAAATTTACCCGAAAGATGGAGGAAGAAGTGCGGAATATTCTCAAATTAAAATCGTAGCCACGCCCCTTTTATAGGCAATATAAGTGGGCGTTGAGTGTAAATCGCAATTTTTAATATGTGTTCCTTGAGATTTTAACGAATGAAATATATTTATATTAATGCTTAACTTATTACTTAACATCGGCAACAAAAATTATCAAAATACACCAAACGGTTCCCGAGATATGAAATTTAGAACTTTAGGCAAAACATGCCATTTCAAGTTGATTTCAATTGCAGAATGTTTTCAGAAATCGGTCAATAATTCGGAAAATTTTAAGGCTAGAGAAATGAAATTTGACAGGCACATAGAGTAGACCTTTGCGATTATTTCGCATGTTATTAGAATTTTCTGAGTCCAACAGTTCAGGAGATATAATGTTTACAACTAGAAATGACCGAATTTCTTTAAGAAGGGGGTCGCCCAGGCGGGCCAAGGGTTGGCCATCGTGTAGCCAACGTCCCAATCTATCATATACTGAAACATTCATTCAAATCGCCCAAACGGATCAAGAGTTATAGCGAGTTAAAGAAAATAGTTGGCCAAAATCCACCTACTAAAAGATTCTGTTGGCCTGGTGTTTTACAAAAAAAATAATTTTTATTTTTTAGAATTTTCAACTTTAAATAACTTTTTGGTTTTTCTTTCATATCTTTGTTGTTATTCATCGTAGTCATATGAAATTTACCCGAAAGATGGAGGAAGAAGTGCGGAATATTCTCAAATTAAAATCGTAGCCACGCCCCTTTTATAGGCAATATAAGTGGGCGTTGAGTGTAAATCGCAATTTTTAATATGTGTTCCTTGAGATTTTAACGAATGAAATATATTTATATTAATGCTTAACTTATTACTTAACATCGGCAACAAAAATTATCAAAATACACCAAACGGTTCCCGAGATATGAAATTTAGAACTTTAGGCAAAACATGCCATTTCAAGTTGATTTCAATTGCAGAATGTTTTCAGAAATCGGTCAATAATTCGGAAAATTTTAAGGCTAGAGAAATGAAATTTGACAGGCACATAGAGTAGACCTTTGCGATTATTTCGCATGTTATTAGAATTTTCTGAGTCCAACAGTTCAGGAGATATAATGTTTACAACTAGAAATGACCGAATTTCTTTAAGAAGGGGGTCGCCCAGGCGGGCCAAGGGTTGGCCATCGTGTAGCCAACGTCCCAATCTATCATATACTGAAACATTCATTCAAATCGCCCAAACGGATCAAGAGTTATAGCGAGTTAAAGAAAATAGTTGGCCAAAATCCACCTACTAAAAGATTCTGTTGGCCTGGTGTTTTACAAAAAAAATAATTTTTATTTTTTAGAATTTTCAACTTTAAATAACTTTTTGGTTTTTCTTTCATATCTTTGTTGTTATTCATCGTAGTCATATGAAATTTACCCGAAAGATGGAGGAAGAAGTGCGGAATATTCTCAAATTAAAATCGTAGCCACGCCCCTTTTATAGGCAATATAAGTGGGCGTTGAGTGTAAATCGCAATTTTTAATATGTGTTCCTTGAGATTTTAACGAATGAAATATATTTATATTAATGCTTAACTTATTACTTAACATCGGCAACAAAAATTATCAAAATACACCAAACGGTTCCCGAGATATGAAATTTAGAACTTTAGGCAAAACATGCCATTTCAAGTTGATTTCAATTGCAGAATGTTTTCAGAAATCGGTCAATAACTCGGAAAATTTTAAGGCTAGAGAAATGAAATTTGACAGGCACATAGAGTAGACCTTTGCGATTATTTCGCATGTTATTAGAATTTTCTGAGTCCAACAGTTCAGGAGATATAATGTTTACAACTAGAAATGACCGAATTTCTTTAAGAAGGGGGTCGCCCAGGCGGGCCAAGGTTTAGCCATCGTGTAGCCAACGTCCCAATCTATCATATACTGAAACATTCATTCAAATCGCCCAAACGGATCAAGAGTTATAGCGAGTTAAAGAAAATAGTTGGCCAAAATCCACCTACTAAAAGATTCTGTTGGCCTGGTGTTTTACAAAAAAAATCATTTTTATTTTTTAGAATTTTTAACTTTAAATAACTTTTTGGTTTTTCTTTCATATCTTTGTTGTTATTCATCGTAGTCATATGAAATTTACCCGAAAGATGGAGGAAGAAGTGCGGAATATTCTCAAATTAAAATCGTAGCCACGCCCCTTTTATAGGCAATATAAGTGGGCGTTGAGTGTAAATCGCAATTTTTAATATGTGTTCCTTGAGATTTTAACGAATGAAATATATTTATATTAATGCTTAACTTATTACTTAACATCGGCAACAAAAATTATCAAAATACACCAAACGGTTCCCGAGATATGAAATTTAGAACTTTAGGCAAAACATGCCATTTCAAGTTGATTTCAATTGCAGAATGTTTTCAGAAATCGGTCAATAACTCGGAAAATTTTAAGGCTAGAGAAATGAAATTTGACAGGCACATAGAGTAGACCTTTGCGATTATTTCGCATGTTATTAGAATTTTCTGAGTCCAACAGTTCAGGAGATATAATGTTTACAACTAGAAATGACCGAATTTCTTTAAGAAGGGGGTCGCCCAGGCGGGCCAAGGTTTAGCCATCGTGTAGCCAACGTCCCAATCTATCATATACTGAAACATTCATTCAAATCGCCCAAACGGATCAAGAGTTATAGCGAGTTAAAGAAAATAGTTGGCCAAAATCCACCTACTAAAAGATTCTGTTGGCCTGGTGTTTTACAAAAAAAATAATTTTTATTTTTTAGAATTTTTAACTTTAAATAACTTTTTGGTTTTTCTTTCATATCTTTGTTGTTATTCATCGTAGTCATATGAAATTTACCCGAAAGATGGAGGAAGAAGTGCGGAATATTCTCAAATTAAAATCGTAGCCACGCCCCTTTTATAGGCAATATAAGTGGGCGTTGAGTGTAAATCGCAATTTTTAATATGTGTTCCTTGAGATTTTAACGAATGAAATATATTTATATTAATGCTTAACTTATTACTTAACATCGGCAACAAAAATTATCAAAATACACCAAACGGTTCCCGAGATATGAAATTTAGAACTTTAGGCAAAACATGCCATTTCAAGTTGATTTCAATTGCAGAATGTTTTCAGAAATCGGTCAATAACTCGGAAAATTTTAAGGCTAGAGAAATGAAATTTGACAGGCACATAGAGTAGACCTTTGCGATTATTTCGCATGTTATTAGAATTTTCTGAGTCCAACAGTTCAGGAGATATAATGTTTACAACTAGAAATGACCGAATTTCTTTAAGAAGGGGGTCGCCCAGGCGGGCCAAGGGTTGGCCATCGTGTAGCCAACGTCCCAATCTATCATATACTGAAACATTCATTCAAATCGCCCAAACAGATCAAGAGTTATAGCGAGTTAAAGAAAATAGTTGGCCAAAATCCACCTACTAAAAGATTCTGTTGGCCTGGTGTTTTACAAAAAAAATAATTTTTATTTTTTAGAATTTTTAACTTTAAATAACTTTTTGGTTTTTCTTTCATATCTTTGTTGTTATTCATCGTAGTCATATGAAATTTACCCGAAAGATGGAGGAAGAAGTGCGGAATATTCTCAAATTAAAATCGTAGCCACGCCCCTTTTATAGGCAATATAAGTGGGCGTTGAGTGTAAATCGCAATTTTTAATATGTGTTCCTTGAGATTTTAACGAATGAAATATATTTATATTAATGCTTAACTTATTACTTAACATCGGCAACAAAAATTATCAAAATACACCAAACGGTTCCCGAGATATGAAATTTAGAACTTTAGGCAAAACATGCCATTTCAAGTTGATTTCAATTGCAGAATGTTTTCAGAAATCGGTCAATAATTCGGAAAATTTTAAGGCTAGAGAAATGAAATTTGACAGGCACATAGAGTAGACCTTTGCGATTATTTCGCATGTTATTAGAATTTTCTGAGTCCAACAGTTCAGGAGATATAATGTTTACAACTAGAAATGACCGAATTTCTTTAAGAAGGGGGTCGCCCAGGCGGGCCAAGGTTTAGCCATCGTGTAGCCAACGTCCCAATCTATCATATACTGAAACATTCATTCAAATCGCCCAAACGGATCAAGAGTTATAGCGAGTTAAAGAAAATAGTTGGCCAAAATCCACCTACTAAAAGATTCTGTTGGCCTGGTGTTTTACAAAAAAAATAATTTTTATTTTTTAGAATTTTTAACTTTAAATAACTTTTTGGTTTTTCTTTCATATCTTTGTTGTTATTCATCGTAGTCATATGAAATTTACCCGAAAGATGGAGGAAGAAGTGCGGAATATTCTCAAATTAAAATCGTAGCCACGCCCCTTTTATAGGCAATATAAGTGGGCGTTGAGTGTAAATCGCAATTTTTAATATGTGTTCCTTGAGATTTTAACGAATGAAATATATTTATATTAATGCTTAACTTATTACTTAACATCGGCAACAAAAATTATCAAAATACACCAAACGGTTCCCGAGATATGAAATTTAGAACTTTAGGCAAAACATGCCATTTCAAGTTGATTTCAATTGCAGAATGTTTTCAGAAATCGGTCAATAACTCGGAAAATTTTAAGGCTAGAGAAATGAAATTTGACAGGCACATAGAGTAGACCTTTGCGATTATTTCGCATGTTATTAGAATTTTCTGAGTCCAACAGTTCAGGAGATATAATGTTTACAACTAGAAATGACCGAATTTCTTTAAGAAGGGGGTCGCCCAGGCGGGCCAAGGTTTAGCCATCGTGTAGCCAACGTCCCAATCTATCATATACTGAAACATTCATTCAAATCGCCCAAACGGATCAAGAGTTATAGCGAGTTAAAGAAAATAGTTGGCCAAAATCCACCTACTAAAAGATTCTGTTGGCCTGGTGTTTTACAAAAAAAATAATTTTTATTTTTTAGAATTTTCAACTTTAAATAACTTTTTGGTTTTTCTTTCATATCTTTGTTGTTATTCATCGTAGTCATATGAAATTTACCCGAAAGATGGAGGAAGAAGTGCGGAATATTCTCAAATTAAAATCGTAGCCACGCCCCTTTTATAGGCAATATAAGTGGGCGTTGAGTGTAAATCGCAATTTTTAATATGTGTTCCTTGAGATTTTAACGAATGAAATATATTTATATTAATGCTTAACTTATTACTTAACATCGGCAACAAAAATTATCAAAATACACCAAACGGTTCCCGAGATATGAAATTTAGAACTTTAGGCAAAACATGCCATTTCAAGTTGATTTCAATTGCAGAATGTTTTCAGAAATCGGTCAATAATTCGGAAAATTTTAAGGCTAGAGAAATGAAATTTGACAGGCACATAGAGTAGACCTTTGCGATTATTTCGCATGTTATTAGAATTTTCTGAGTCCAACAGTTCAGGAGATATAATGTTTACAACTAGAAATGACCGAATTTCTTTAAGAAGGGGGTCGCCCAGGCGGGCCAAGGGTTGGCCATCGTGTAGCCAACGTCCCAATCTATCATATACTGAAACATTCATTCAAATCGCCCAAACGGATCAAGAGTTATAGCGAGTTAAAGAAAATAGTTGGCCAAAATCCACCTACTAAAAGATTCTGTTGGCCTGGTGTTTTACAAAAAAAATAATTTTTATTTTTTAGAATTTTCAACTTTAAATAACTTTTTGGTTTTTCTTTCATATCTTTGTTGTTATTCATCGTAGTCATATGAAATTTACCCGAAAGATGGAGGAAGAAGTGCGGAATATTCTCAAATTAAAATCGTAGCCACGCCCCTTTTATAGGCAATATAAGTGGGCGTTGAGTGTAAATCGCAATTTTTAATATGTGTTCCTTGAGATTTTAACGAATGAAATATATTTATATTAATGCTTAACTTATTACTTAACATCGGCAACAAAAATTATCAAAATACACCAAACGGTTCCCGAGATATGAAATTTAGAACTTTAGGCAAAACATGCCATTTCAAGTTGATTTCAATTGCAGAATGTTTTCAGAAATCGGTCAATAACTCGGAAAATTTTAAGGCTAGAGAAATGAAATTTGACAGGCACATAGAGTAGACCTTTGCGATTATTTCGCATGTTATTAGAATTTTCTGAGTCCAACAGTTCAGGAGATATAATGTTTACAACTAGAAATGACCGAATTTCTTTAAGAAGGGGGTCGCCCAGGCGGGCCAAGGGTTGGCCATCGTGTAGCCAACGTCCCAATCTATCATATACTGAAACATTCATTCAAATCGCCCAAACGGATCAAGAGTTATAGCGAGTTAAAGAAAATAGTTGGCCAAAATCCACCTACTAAAAGATTCTGTTGGCCTGGTGTTTTACAAAAAAAATAATTTTTATTTTTTAGAATTTTTAACTTTAAATAACTTTTTGGTTTTTCTTTCATATCTTTGTTGTTATTCATCGTAGTCATATGAAATTTACCCGAAAGATGGAGGAAGAAGTGCGGAATATTCTCAAATTAAAATCGTAGCCACGCCCCTTTTATAGGCAATATAAGTGGGCGTTGAGTGTAAATCGCAATTTTTAATATGTGTTCCTTGAGATTTTAACGAATGAAATATATTTATATTAATGCTTAACTTATTACTTAACATCGGCAACAAAAATTATCAAAATACACCAAACGGTTCCCGAGATATGAAATTTAGAACTTTAGGCAAAACATGCCATTTCAAGTTGATTTCAATTGCAGAATGTTTTCAGAAATCGGTCAATAACTCGGAAAATTTTAAGGCTAGAGAAATGAAATTTGACAGGCACATAGAGTAGACCTTTGCGATTATTTCGCATGTTATTAGAATTTTCTGAGTCCAACAGTTCAGGAGATATAATGTTTACAACTAGAAATGACCGAATTTCTTTAAGAAGGGGGTCGCCCAGGCGGGCCAAGGTTTAGCCATCGTGTAGCCAACGTCCCAATCTATCATATACTGAAACATTCATTCAAATCGCCCAAACGGATCAAGAGTTATAGCGAGTTAAAGAAAATAGTTGGCCAAAATCCACCTACTAAAAGATTCTGTTGGCCTGGTGTTTTACAAAAAAAATAATTTTTATTTTTTAGAATTTTCAACTTTAAATAACTTTTTGGTTTTTCTTTCATATCTTTGTTGTTATTCATCGTAGTCATATGAAATTTACCCGAAAGATGGAGGAAGAAGTGCGGAATATTCTCAAATTAAAATCGTAGCCACGCCCCTTTTATAGGCAATATAAGTGGGCGTTGAGTGTAAATCGCAATTTTTAATATGTGTTCCTTGAGATTTTAACGAATGAAATATATTTATATTAATGCTTAACTTATTACTTAACATCGGCAACAAAAATTATCAAAATACACCAAACGGTTCCCGAGATATGAAATTTAGAACTTTAGGCAAAACATGCCATTTCAAGTTGATTTCAATTGCAGAATGTTTTCAGAAATCGGTCAATAACTCGGAAAATTTTAAGGCTAGAGAAATGAAATTTGACAGGCACATAGAGTAGACCTTTGCGATTATTTCGCATGTTATTAGAATTTTCTGAGTCCAACAGTTCAGGAGATATAATGTTTACAACTAGAAATGACCGAATTTCTTTAAGAAGGGGGTCGCCCAGGCGGGCCAAGGTTTAGCCATCGTGTAGCCAACGTCCCAATCTATCATATACTGAAACATTCATTCAAATCGCCCAAACGGATCAAGAGTTATAGCGAGTTAAAGAAAATAGTTGGCCAAAATCCACCTACTAAAAGATTCTGTTGGCCTGGTGTTTTACAAAAAAAATAATTTTTATTTTTTAGAATTTTCAACTTTAAATAACTTTTTGGTTTTTCTTTCATATCTTTGTTGTTATTCATCGTAGTCATATGAAATTTACCCGAAAGATGGAGGAAGAAGTGCGGAATATTCTCAAATTAAAATCGTAGCCACGCCCCTTTTATAGGCAATATAAGTGGGCGTTGAGTGTAAATCGCAATTTTTAATATGTGTTCCTTGAGATTTTAACGAATGAAATATATTTATATTAATGCTTAACTTATTACTTAACATCGGCAACAAAAATTATCAAAATACACCAAACGGTTCCCGAGATATGAAATTTAGAACTTTAGGCAAAACATGCCATTTCAAGTTGATTTCAATTGCAGAATGTTTTCAGAAATCGGTCAATAACTCGGAAAATTTTAAGGCTAGAGAAATGAAATTTGACAGGCACATAGAGTAGACCTTTGCGATTATTTCGCATGTTATTAGAATTTTCTGAGTCCAACAGTTCAGGAGATATAATGTTTACAACTAGAAATGACCGAATTTCTTTAAGAAGGGGGTCGCCCAGGCGGGCCAAGGTTTAGCCATCGTGTAGCCAACGTCCCAATCTATCATATACTGAAACATTCATTCAAATCGCCCAAACGGATCAAGAGTTATAGCGAGTTAAAGAAAATAGTTGGCCAAAATCCACCTACTAAAAGATTCTGTTGGCCTGGTGTTTTACAAAAAAAATAATTTTTATTTTTTAGAATTTTCAACTTTAAATAACTTTTTGGTTTTTCTTTCATATCTTTGTTGTTATTCATCGTAGTCATATGAAATTTACCCGAAAGATGGAGGAAGAAGTGCGGAATATTCTCAAATTAAAATCGTAGCCACGCCCCTTTTATAGGCAATATAAGTGGGCGTTGAGTGTAAATCGCAATTTTTAATATGTGTTCCTTGAGATTTTAACGAATGAAATATATTTATATTAATGCTTAACTTATTACTTAACATCGGCAACAAAAATTATCAAAATACACCAAACGGTTCCCGAGATATGAAATTTAGAACTTTAGGCAAAACATGCCATTTCAAGTTGATTTCAATTGCAGAATGTTTTCAGAAATCGGTCAATAACTCGGAAAATTTTAAGGCTAGAGAAATGAAATTTGACAGGCACATAGAGTAGACCTTTGCGATTATTTCGCATGTTATTAGAATTTTCTGAGTCCAACAGTTCAGGAGATATAATGTTTACAACTAGAAATGACCGAATTTCTTTAAGAAGGGGGTCGCCCAGGCGGGCCAAGGGTTGGCCATCGTGTAGCCAACGTCCCAATCTATCATATACTGAAACATTCATTCAAATCGCCCAAACAGATCAAGAGTTATAGCGAGTTAAAGAAAATAGTTGGCCAAAATCCACCTACTAAAAGATTCTGTTGGCCTGGTGTTTTACAAAAAAAATCATTTTTATTTTTTAGAATTTTTAACTTTAAATAACTTTTTGGTTTTTCTTTCATATCTTTGTTGTTATTCATCGTAGTCATATGAAATTTACCCGAAAGATGGAGGAAGAAGTGCGGAATATTCTCAAATTAAAATCGTAGCCACGCCCCTTTTATAGGCAATATAAGTGGGCGTTGAGTGTAAATCGCAATTTTTAATATGTGTTCCTTGAGATTTTAACGAATGAAATATATTTATATTAATGCTTAACTTATTACTTAACATCGGCAACAAAAATTATCAAAATACACCAAACGGTTCCCGAGATATGAAATTTAGAACTTTAGGCAAAACATGCCATTTCAAGTTGATTTCAATTGCAGAATGTTTTCAGAAATCGGTCAATAACTCGGAAAATTTTAAGGCTAGAGAAATGAAATTTGACAGGCACATAGAGTAGACCTTTGCGATTATTTCGCATGTTATTAGAATTTTCTGAGTCCAACAGTTCAGGAGATATAATGTTTACAACTAGAAATGACCGAATTTCTTTAAGAAGGGGGTCGCCCAGGCGGGCCAAGGTTTAGCCATCGTGTAGCCAACGTCCCAATCTATCATATACTGAAACATTCATTCAAATCGCCCAAACGGATCAAGAGTTATAGCGAGTTAAAGAAAATAGTTGGCCAAAATCCACCTACTAAAAGATTCTGTTGGCCTGGTGTTTTACAAAAAAAATAATTTTTATTTTTTAGAATTTTCAACTTTAAATAACTTTTTGGTTTTTCTTTCATATCTTTGTTGTTATTCATCGTAGTCATATGAAATTTACCCGAAAGATGGAGGAAGAAGTGCGGAATATTCTCAAATTAAAATCGTAGCCACGCCCCTTTTATAGGCAATATAAGTGGGCGTTGAGTGTAAATCGCAATTTTTAATATGTGTTCCTTGAGATTTTAACGAATGAAATATATTTATATTAATGCTTAACTTATTACTTAACATCGGCAACAAAAATTATCAAAATACACCAAACGGTTCCCGAGATATGAAATTTAGAACTTTAGGCAAAACATGCCATTTCAAGTTGATTTCAATTGCAGAATGTTTTCAGAAATCGGTCAATAACTCGGAAAATTTTAAGGCTAGAGAAATGAAATTTGACAGGCACATAGAGTAGACCTTTGCGATTATTTCGCATGTTATTAGAATTTTCTGAGTCCAACAGTTCAGGAGATATAATGTTTACAACTAGAAATGACCGAATTTCTTTAAGAAGGGGGTCGCCCAGGCGGGCCAAGGTTTAGCCATCGTGTAGCCAACGTCCCAATCTATCATATACTGAAACATTCATTCAAATCGCCCAAACGGATCAAGAGTTATAGCGAGTTAAAGAAAATAGTTGGCCAAAATCCACCTACTAAAAGATTCTGTTGGCCTGGTGTTTTACAAAAAAAATAATTTTTATTTTTTAGAATTTTCAACTTTAAATAACTTTTTGGTTTTTCTTTCATATCTTTGTTGTTATTCATCGTAGTCATATGAAATTTACCCGAAAGATGGAGGAAGAAGTGCGGAATATTCTCAAATTAAAATCGTAGCCACGCCCCTTTTATAGGCAATATAAGTGGGCGTTGAGTGTAAATCGCAATTTTTAATATGTGTTCCTTGAGATTTTAACGAATGAAATATATTTATATTAATGCTTAACTTATTACTTAACATCGGCAACAAAAATTATCAAAATACACCAAACGGTTCCCGAGATATGAAATTTAGAACTTTAGGCAAAACATGCCATTTCAAGTTGATTTCAATTGCAGAATGTTTTCAGAAATCGGTCAATAACTCGGAAAATTTTAAGGCTAGAGAAATGAAATTTGACAGGCACATAGAGTAGACCTTTGCGATTATTTCGCATGTTATTAGAATTTTCTGAGTCCAACAGTTCAGGAGATATAATGTTTACAACTAGAAATGACCGAATTTCTTTAAGAAGGGGGTCGCCCAGGCGGGCCAAGGGTTGGCCATCGTGTAGCCAACGTCCCAATCTATCATATACTGAAACATTCATTCAAATCGCCCAAACAGATCAAGAGTTATAGCGAGTTAAAGAAAATAGTTGGCCAAAATCCACCTACTAAAAGATTCTGTTGGCCTGGTGTTTTACAAAAAAAATAATTTTTATTTTTTAGAATTTTTAACTTTAAATAACTTTTTGGTTTTTCTTTCATATCTTTGTTGTTATTCATCGTAGTCATATGAAATTTACCCGAAAGATGGAGGAAGAAGTGCGGAATATTCTCAAATTAAAATCGTAGCCACGCCCCTTTTATAGGCAATATAAGTGGGCGTTGAGTGTAAATCGCAATTTTTAATATGTGTTCCTTGAGATTTTAACGAATGAAATATATTTATATTAATGCTTAACTTATTACTTAACATCGGCAACAAAAATTATCAAAATACACCAAACGGTTCCCGAGATATGAAATTTAGAACTTTAGGCAAAACATGCCATTTCAAGTTGATTTCAATTGCAGAATGTTTTCAGAAATCGGTCAATAATTCGGAAAATTTTAAGGCTAGAGAAATGAAATTTGACAGGCACATAGAGTAGACCTTTGCGATTATTTCGCATGTTATTAGAATTTTCTGAGTCCAACAGTTCAGGAGATATAATGTTTACAACTAGAAATGACCGAATTTCTTTAAGAAGGGGGTCGCCCAGGCGGGCCAAGGTTTAGCCATCGTGTAGCCAACGTCCCAATCTATCATATACTGAAACATTCATTCAAATCGCCCAAACGGATCAAGAGTTATAGCGAGTTAAAGAAAATAGTTGGCCAAAATCCACCTACTAAAAGATTCTGTTGGCCTGGTGTTTTACAAAAAAAATAATTTTTATTTTTTAGAATTTTTAACTTTAAATAACTTTTTGGTTTTTCTTTCATATCTTTGTTGTTATTCATCGTAGTCATATGAAATTTACCCGTAAGATGGAGGAAGAAGTGCGGAATATTCTCAAATTAAAATCGTAGCCACGCCCCTTTTATAGGCAATATAAGTGGGCGTTGAGTGTAAATCGCAATTTTTAATATGTGTTCCTTGAGATTTTAACGAAAGAAATATATTTATATTAATGCTTAACTTATTACTTAACATCGGCAACAAAAATTATCAAAATACACCAAACGGTTGCTGAGATAAGAAACTTGCAACTTTCATTCATATTGACAAAATGGGTCAAGAGTTATGTCGTGTTAAAAATAGTAGTTGTTAAAAAAGGTTTTGTTGATGTTTCAAAAAACAAATTTTTATTAAAAAAAAAATTTTAAGGTTAGAAAAACGTACGTTTTCGTGCAGACTATTTTTATAAGAGAATAATAAAATCTTACATATTTGTAAAATATCTTTTTGTTATTCTTGCAGATGTTGTTAGAATTACAGGAGATTAACACTTGCAAACTATAATTCGCTATTTTTAGCAATCGTTGAAAGCTTGCTACTTCTCCAAACATTGAATGCAAAATGCGTAAGTTTTTGTAAAGAAATTTTTTTTTTAATGAATTCTGTTTGTATTCCATGATCAAAAAATGCTCATTTCAAAATATTTAAGAAGATATTGTTGTCAATTTGACGAAAATTTTGACATGGCGCAGCAGATGCAGCAAATGTGATCATTGATTTAATTGCTACAGCTTTTTAGTAATTTGAAAATCTTAAAACTTAAAGAGGGCAATACGCCAAGCAAAGAATTAAAAGTATTAAACTAATTAAAATAGCTGCAATTATGAAAATTTAATTGCCACATCTTTTACAGAGCCTTTTCTGGTTGATTCGATTATGACATGAATTCGGAGAAGGTTGTTGTTAGTTTGGAAAAATTTATTTATTTATTAATTTGCGTCAGGTGCAAGCGTGAAGAAATTGTTATTAAATCCACATACAAACATGCTTATCACTCGTTTTTTTAAAGTCTTTCTAACTGAAATAACTCGATTTAAGTTAAAGTTATTATTGTATTTTTCTTCAACGTGGGAGTTGATCGAAGGCTTTTGTAGGTTTTTTATACATTGATTTTTTTATGTTTTCAAGTAAAATGCTGATATTTTATTTTCTTCCACTCTGTAATCATAATTTATTTTTATCTTTTCTTTGCGTACATATTAATGCTAGAATGCACAAAAAAGAGATATATTATTGTGTGGAATATAATTTCGGTTTGCTTAAGCGTTCAACATTTTTGAAATTTTATATCCAGGTAAAAAATATGATAATCCTTAAACGGCATCAATGTGGAATAAATCTGAAAAGAAAAAAGAAATATGCAAAAAATCATATATCATTGTGAAAATATTTTTTAAATCAATATTTAATTTATTTTTATATTTATTTTATAATACACTAACGAATTATACTCTAACTAACCTATACTTCAAAAACAAAATTGAAGTGGTAGTCCGAGCGCCGTCTTTCATTTCCGATTACCTGTTAGGGTTCGTAATAAGAGGTCGTTGATTTCAGTTTTAACGACTTCCGAAAAATAAACAAAAAACTGAACGAGAACTGAAAGTTGTTTCTTTGTTTATTTGGGACGCTGAAGCTGCACTCCGTTTTTTTATCAGCTCAAATTTCCTATATCTCGGATATCAAAAATCAAGACACTTGCACGATATATCGACGAACCGACGTTATCTTTGCGTATTACTAAAGGATTTTTCTCTGGGAAATTGAGTCTAAAGTTTCAACAATTAAAATTTTACAAATATTAAAAAAATTAGTAAAAATAAAATTATTAGATGATGCGAATTTGTACTATTTCCGTAGCACTAGTTCAGGATCTCAGAGCTGGTTCACAAAAGTCAGGTTTGACTCGCCAAGTCTTCAGTTGTTAGAAGAAGCGTTTTCTTTTGATTTTCTGATGTACGTGAAGATAACTTCGGAACGATTTAGTAAAATATGAACAAATTCCACAACAAAATGATCTTTGATCCGAGCAAACATTATTTCGAAATTTGCTTAATACGAGTAGTAGCAAGGATATCCAAATCTTCGATTTAAAAAAAGTTACATTATAATTACAAAATCAAAATAGCAACGTTTTAACCGATTAATTTCGCACATTGCTGTTTAAGGTGACTTTTTGTTCTTTTCAAAAAAGGGGCGCAAAATACCCATACAACGAAAAGTTACAAAGTTAAACTATTTCGCAAAAGTGTTCCTCAGAGTGTTTAAAATTATTCTGCTGAACACATCGCATCTAATGCCCAAAATAGAAGTATTACAAGATTTCCTATGACGTTTCACTATAACAGCGTGCGCAAAGAGAGGGGAACGTTAACTCACTCTGAAATAAGACTCAGGAGAAAACTTTCAAAACACCGATACACGTAAATAAATTTGTTTAGCCCGCTCTATCAGAATCAGTTGTAAGAACTTAAATTATTCTTTTTGTTGTACAGTGCAATAAATTGCAATAAAAATTGAGAATCACAAGATTTCTGTCACAAAAATATAACAGTTTTTAGTATTAAAAATAAAAAATAAAACAATAACGAATACACTTTCATTCAAACGTCTAGAAGTTGAAAAACTATTGCACATTTTAATTTGTAATTTGCATTATTGCTGTAAGTTAGTAAAACTATTTAATTAAAATATTTAATGAAGCCAACTAAACAAAACATATATTAGCAACAAGGCCAACAAACTTTTAATGTCTAGAAATGGAAAAAAACAACATTGTTGACAAAACGGTATCAGTTTTTCTTTCTTCTTATTGTGTTGAAAAATTAAAAAGTACAAGACAGAGTTTTCTTTCATTTTGCACTTTTCAAATCGTTAACAAAAGATAAAAGTTATTTACAATCTTGGTTGGTGATTTTACATCACGTCTGAGTATGTTTGTTTGTATCTTAAGCAACGTCAACAATATTTCATGTATCCAAACATCATCTATCAATGTTAAATCAACTTGAAAAAATACAGCAAGAAGTGCAAAAAGTGAACTAAAACTACTGCGTAGTGCAGCAGCAATGACAACAGCAGCAGCAACCACCACCACTACTGGTTCCATCTCCAGCACTAGAAATGAGTGCACAGTCAATTGCATTTAAAGAAAGATGTGTTTTTTTCACTCTACATTTGACATAAAACTAATCATGATGGTGTGGGTGAAATAGTCAATCGTCTGATGTAGCAGTCATATCAAAGAATAAATTCTTGGTTTTAATTTTGACAGTTTGGACAAATTTACTGCATTTACGAATCCACCCAAAGTCTTAGTTTTAGTGTATCTAAAAAACTACAACAGATCTAAGATCTTCAAACTTGGCATACATAGTTTTATTACAACTGGTGTACCCAGGCTTCGAGTCAATCGACCGCATTCTAGAAATAAATATTAAACATTTATATCCCACCTCACATTTTCGATCGTAGAAGAATCTTCCTCAATCAGAGCGGGCGATTCAATTAATCGTCCGCAATGTTGTATTCCGATCGCGCAAGTTCAGTACAACGGGAGAAACTGTGTAAAGACGGCGACTCTTCCATATGAGTCGTCTACGATACCGTGTAAGACTCTTTTATTCTAACTTCAAACGAGCATTGAATAACAATCGTTAAATGATCGTCAGAATACTTAAAGGCGATTGTGGAATAACATTAAAAAACACTCGTCCAACAATCATAAATAAGTCGTAAAAATATAATAATACGGTCGTTGCTCGCCAAAATGCGTAATCGACGATTAACTAGTTCAACAATCGCCACAATGACTCGCAAAAGTATCATTTGGGAGAGTAAAAAGTAAATTTACTCCAACAATCGTCTGGACAATTAAAAAAGTGTCACAAAATGATCGTGCTCGTCAAATAATCTTAAAATTCTAGCTGGGCGTGCAATAGCTATGCTTGCATTGGTAGCAACTTTAAACGCTTATAGCTCCCAAAATACTGAGCAGATTTTTATCTTTTTAAGATTGTACACATCTATGTAGAAAAAACATTTAAAAGCATATAAATCTTTCCAAAATCGGTTAAGTATTATGGGCGTAAAAGAGATCTAAAAACACGTGTTTACCTATTAATTATGCACTCAAAATATTCTGTACGTAAAATTAACTGAAATTGTAATTTAAAACAAATGAAAGTTCACTTAAAAACCGGTCTACTCACTTTTCATTTGAATTGAACCAAAAGTTCATTTAATTTTTAATGTTAAAAAATTAATTGACTTAAGCCCGTAAAAATAAAAGATTTTTCGTTTGTTTGTGTAGGAGAAGAAATCTCAAACAAATCAAATAATGCAAGCAAAGAAAAAAAACAGCACTTGTAAACAACGGACAATATTGAATGTAACCGAAAATCCGTATTAATAATTTTTTAATGAATGTTAGAATCAGTTAAAAATAAAATTGCTTACAATTTTAAATGTTTATTCTTTTAAAAATGACTGAACGGATTATTTCTTGAATAACGTACAGTCCGTTACTGTAATAATATTGTGAGTGTATAGATAGTGCTTAGTCCACATAAAAATTTAAAAGAAATATAATGATGGGCCTGGCATCTGCTATAGAAAGTAAATATTCATTATCAAATATCTTGGGAAATATAATAATGAAAAATAATTAATGTTTGTAAAGCTGGATTCACCTATACAATTTTTTTCCAGACAATTTTCTTTTTTTCATATGTAGTTCGACGTCTCTATTCTTGAGAAATGATTTTGTTCAGACAACTCTCAACTTGAATTGTTTGAATTTTAATTTCTGTTCGGACCATGTTGCAATAATACCAGGTAATGCTAATAGCACAGCTGATTTAGTAAATTTGAGAATGTGTGCGTCACACAGATAACAAGTTTTGACATAAACGTTGTATGTTTCTACCAACAATACGCGTGTGTCAGTAAACTTGAGAGAGATTATGAATGTGTGCGAGACACCGACAATAGATTTTGACGATTTTACCAACAAAATGCGTTTGTTTTTTGGTGTTGTAATTTGTTGTAGAATCGCTATTACCTGTGCTAATTGTACCACGGTCCGGACAAAGTTGAACTGACTTCAAAAGCGATTTTATTTTTTTTATTGGACATAATTTCGCTTTATTTAGCTCATTACCTATTAACAGAAACACTTGTCTCTTGTAATTTTTTCCTACACAATTTGTAACAGATTTTTATTTATTCAGGGCTGTCACAGAATCCAATGTAGTCGAAATTGGATTTGGAAAAAAAAAACGACGAAAAAATACTTTTCTGTGATGAATTTCAATGTTATCGGTTTTCTGTTCAATCTAGAATTACTATCTGTTTTGAACATAAAACCGAGAACATTGAAATTGATCAAACAAAAGTATGTTTTTGTCGTCTTTTCAAATCCAATTCCGACTACATTGGATTCTCTGACAACCCTGATTATTTATATATTTCATACGGTAGCATTGATATTCCGGAACATTTTTTCAAATGAGTGAATCGTGTTGCAGAAAACTCTTATTCAGCAAAAATTTTGCCCGGACCAAAATTTGGTCCGAACCAATTAATTAGTCGAACTTATTTATTTATTTATTGGTATATATTCTGCAAAGTAAATTTGCAGAATATAGTTACACAAAAATTGCGCCGGTAGCTAGACCATATGTCCATGGTATTCAAAAATGTTTTTGTGACTGACTATACCCGACATAGGAAGTAGCAACGTGGTTGTCAACGAAATTCCACAAAATAACCGCAAGACTATACGGTTATTCGTGGCAAATCAGTCAACCAGTGCGATTGAGACGAAAAACTCTGGAAGGCCAAACAACACACGCAAGGCTTAACCACTTAAGAGATAATTACGATGACGCGAGAGCTGTTCTTCAGCCCAGAGCTGCTTAACGACTGTAGTCGAACTTATATTTGTGTATATTGAAAGGAATCGTTTGGGTCAAGTTGCCATTTCTTTTTATAATTTTTAGACATTTTTTTTATGAATTCCGTTCTGCTAGTCTGATGAATAATAAATTGTGCCAAATAGTACTCTCCTAATAAAAAATAATGAACTTGATCCACACAATTCCTTTCAATATGCAATTATGAAATACTTTAAATTGTGTGTGAGTAACAATTGCAATATGTGACCAATTAACTATAAAAACAACTTACAGTGCAGTCGGGAGTTTCAAACTGAAAGTATAAATTTGCGAGAAAAATGGATAGATTGCGAAAAGCTAAAAATCTACGGATAAAGTGTAAAAATCAAAATTTTTAGATTGTATTCTAATTCTCGACCTTTTTTAAACCAAACAATTGTTATTATAATAAATCTTATTTATATCCATGAAGAAGCTTTCATCAGAGAAAGTGAAATATTGGAAGAAATACAAGTTTTTAATTTGTTTTTGTTCACTTTAAGCTTGTATAATTTTTTTAATAAAAAAAAAACAAAAATTTTTATCAAAATCAAGAACGAATACATTTGAACTACTTTGTTTAAATATTTGACTAAATAATAAACAATAAATTATAAAGATTCTGTCTAGAGCGAGCTAAATCTTCGTTGCATCCTTACATTTGTTCTTCAATTAATGCGTATTTTAATGCCAAATTAAATAATATTGTAATAACGAAAAACCTGTAAGTCTTGTGCTCATAATGTCATTAGCTGTTTGCAATAGTTTTATTGCAGCCACATAAAATAAAATACTTAACAAATACTAAACAAAAAGAATTTCACTGCATTTTATTCTTACTATTATTTTTAAACTACAATAATTATTTGAACATAGAAGTTGGGGGAGCATTGCTCATTAAGAAAAATATTTTATCTGATTATGATTTAGAATCTGAACGAAAAAAAAAACACTTAGATATTAATTGCGATAAGATTTTCACAGAAGAGAAGAAAAATGCAAGGTTATCGAGAATCAACCCTAGAAAAAATTTTCATTTAGAAGCAGTAAATAAATGCATTTACTGTTTCCATTTCTTAAGTATGAAAATTTGCTTAGAATATTGCTATTGATTGAAGTGATAACTTTTTAATTTGTTGTGTGATTAAAAATCCTCTTACAGCCGCCACACAAATTTCAAAGAACTTAGTATTCTCTAACAAAATTTCCTTTTTTATGTGCCGATTTCGGTACGTCATTTCGGTTAGTTGTGATATTATCTTAATCTCTGTTAACTTTATATTCTTTGTTAAGTTAATTTTTGATTGATTACTATCATTTAGAACGTACGAATGTTATTTACATTTGGATTTATGTATGTTTGCAATGTTGAATGCTTTGGCTTGTTAAAAGTTTGCTTGATTTCAACAGATTCTTTTACAAGCATTTTTGTAATTGTATACACTTGTGCCATGAGTATCTTATATTTCGAATCTTTTCAAATACATTCTGAACATTTATATTTATATTGACACTTTTGCCCTCAATCAAATTGACATGTATGTATTTCAATAAAATAGACATTTCAAAAAAGTTTTATTTTTTATTTTGGCAAAAATGATTAAGACAAAAGTACTCACTCACTCACTCAGTCAGTCGTCGCTTGAAGAAAAAAAGGAAAACCACAAATGCAAATGCAAGTTTCTCAGCCACAACATTCATACAAAACAGTACCAAAATAAACAAGAAAATACTGAAAACTTTGCATATTCTCAGTCATCATACATTTTTGAACATGTATGTAGTTGTGGTGCGTTTGTTGTGTTAAATTTTGAACATGTGTTGTCAGCCACTTACCGACTAAACGCATAAACATTGAAAATAAACCGACACAGAGAGCCAGACAAAGAAATGGATGAACTAACAGACAGACAGACAGACAGTCAGCCATCTATGCGATCATATGATTTGCTAAAAATATACAACACGTTCTTATGCGTGTTTTGCATGTACACGCGCTGCATACTCGTAAATATGCAATTATATGAGAATAAGTATCTTTTAGATAGATATCTTTACGATTCAGTAAACGCTGCCTGCCATGCCAGGCTGACTAAGATACGAAACATATTGGTCATAATATAATGTAACATTTAATGACATAAGAAATGAGATTTTGCATAAAGTTTAATGGCCATTTTGGCGCCAAATTATGCCAAGATATATGGGCGGGAAAATTCAAATACATAAATACATATTTTTCTTTTTAATGTCCACAATAAACTCACACGAACATTGGAAGGTGATTAATTGAACATTTTCAAATTACTTAAGATTTCGGACAAATTGATATCTAAAACGCATTTTATAATGTTTTCTAAACTTGGATTAAATTTCGATTACATTTAAACACAGTGGCTGAAAAATATTGTCATATTTCTCCTTCGTTTTTCCATAAATAAAAAAGTGAGAACAATTTGATGACCATGCATGTACAAATGCATTAAATATACACTGAATATGCAGTAACAAAAGAGAGAAAATGTTAAATATGCGCTTAAAAACAAAAAGAATTTGTTTGAAATTAATATATATTTTGAATTCAACTATTTAATTTAAATTTGCTTTCGAAATAAGATAAAAATTAAATAACAGATCATGAAACATGTGGGGATCTAAAGAAATTTCCATATCCGAATTAAAAATATTTTATAAAATTAGACCGGCTTCTTGTTGGCAATTGTTATTGCAATAAACAATAAAATATTGGTTTAGATTTTCAAATACAAATCGTTGCCTTTTACATCTGAATAAACTTCCAACGTCTGCTGCTGTATGGCAGCATATTAAAAAAATCTATCACACTTCCTTAAAATCATATTTTAAAATTGCGTTTGGTTTAATAATTAATATTTATAGGTAATTGTTGAACTGTTTTAAGGTATATATTGAAATGAAATATTTTTTATGGCTTAAGTTCAAATCTGAGTTTACCCATATCTTCTTACTTTAAGAAATTATTTTTGGATAAATTCATTATTTTATTAAGAGAGTACTTTTTATTTGAAACAATTAATTCATCAGACTAGCAGAACGAATCAGTACTGATTTCGAGGTCGCTACACCATCTCATCAGCGTTATTTTTGTTCGATTTTACCACTTTTGACGGTGGATACTAGTGATCAGGAATATCAACTATTTAACCGTATTATTTAACAAATTAGAATACGAAAAGTGCAACTTATTCATTTCTTACAAGTTAAATCAATTACGGTTAGTACGAAATTCCATCTCTGATTTTTAATTATTCCAAATATTCCATACTCTCTCGCTTTTTGAATACTAAGAAATAAATTGTTTCAAATAAAAAGTACTCTCTTAATAAAATAATGAATTTATCCAAAAATAATTTCTTAGATTAAGAAGATATGGATAAAACTCAGGTTTGGTTTAATATTTATGAAGGCTTTTCAACTGAATTTAAACAGATGTTTTTGCTTCCGTTGCGAGAACACTTGTAAGAATATTTAAAAAAATTTCTGAAAATATCAAAATACGCTCTAAAAAGCTAAAATATAATTTACAAATTTGGAAATTTCTGTAAAAATGCTCTGAAGATTGAAATATCCAAAAAGAACTCAGTAAAGAGTAAAATATGCAAAAATATGCATTAACAAATATTAATCCATTTCATATATATTTCCGAAATGGATTAATATTTTATCTCCGCATATTTATGTGCGTACAAATTATTTGAATTAAAAGATATCATCAAAACACTTGTAAACAAAATTCGTAATAAAGTTTTTGATGACATTTTTTATATCTTCTTATTTTTCTTTGAGTATTAGTTTTATAGGAAACATTTTTTTATCGATTATAAACGAACATTTTTCAACGATTAGTTATTTTATATATCATTAATTATTAAAAACTAATTTTATAAAAACATATTTATAACATATTTTACATGGACTTTTAACAGCGATAACCAATTTGATATGAATATTTTTCATCGATTACTAGTTTTTTATTGAACAGTTTTCATCAATAACAAATAATGTGAAAATCGTGAACCATACAAAAATTATTATCGCTAATATATTTTATCGATATCAAATTTTATATGACGATTTTTTATCGATTACAAATTGTATATGAAAATATTTTAAGCTTTTCTTGATATCGAATTTTATATAAAATTTGTTTATCAATGACAAATTTTATATGAATAGTTTTTATCGATAACAAATTGTAATTAAATTTCTTATCGATAACATATTTTATAGATAACACATTTTAGTAAGCTTTTCTTAATATCAAATTTTATTTAAATTTTTCGTCAATATCAAATTTAATGTGAATAGTTTTTATCAATAAAAGATTTTAGCCAAAATTTTTTTATCGATAAAAAATTTGTATGAAAATATTTTATATATAACACATTTTATTAAGCTTTTCTCGATATCAAATTTTAAATAAAATCTGATAACAAATTTTATATGAATAGTTTTTATCGATAACATATTTTGATGAAATTTTTTATCTATAACAAATGTTATATGAAAATGTTTTATAGATTACACATTTCATTAAGCTTTTTCTGATATCGAATTTTATATAAAACTTTTGTTTATCGATAACGAGTTTTATATTAATAGTTCTTATCGATAACAATTTGCATATGAAAAGTTTTTATCGATAATAAATTTTAATGAACACTTTTTATTGATAAAAAATTTTATAAGAAAATTTTGTATTGATAATGATTTTTTTAATAAAAAATTTTATTTGAGTTTTCTTATAAACATTTTTTATACGAAAAATTTTTTTTATCTATAATTAGTTTTTTATTATAATAAATTTTATATATGTACATCCATACATATGCGTTCAATGAATAATTAGAAAAATGTACACACATATTTTTTTTATCGATAATTCATTTATTTTAATTTTGATACGTTACCAATATTATGTGGCACACTGTATGCAAAAAGATTGCGTATTTATATTGCCTGCCACGTTGTTAACTTATTTATTTTATTTTGTTAAATTTAATTTGTTTGATTAATCAAACAAATGGAATACTTATTTATTTTTATTTTCTGCCATAAAAATAATTACTTTATTCACAACATATCGTTGGAGTTGATGTCGCCTGAGCAGTTCTACAATCACATACAAATGAGCGATACATTCATCAGTCGATTTATAAAGACGGCTGGCTAAAAATGCTGTACTGCTTGTTTTAAATATTTGCCAAGAATTTACAAACCACGTTTGTATCATGGTTTTTCTGTTAGTTCAGACGAAATACAATTGTGAATTGAACATAATATCCATTCATTAAGCTTTATTTTAATGCACTTAGTATTACCGTAGATTTGAACAAAACTTGCACACTAATTACAATTAAAATAAATAATAGTAATAATAAATATTTATTAATTTATCTTTATCGCATATTTAGACACTATCGTATTCATAAATATTTAAAATAGTAAAGAGAAAAAAATTAATTAACATGAGTTTATTAAATATTAATTGCTAATACAAGACGACAAGGTGAGGCAGGGTAGTATGGATAATACTTCTAAAAAAATATAGATAGAAAGATATAGATAAATTACTGATTTTTATTATGGATTCGAGGCGCTTAAATGTCATTACAAATACTTAATTAAAAGAGAACAAATAAAATAATAGAAAATATTAAACAACAAGAGTAAATTAAATAGTTGTACACAAACATATTTATGTGCTTAACTAGAGAGACAGAGTGAAAATCGATAAGTGGTACGAAGTAAAACCAAATGAGAGAGAATTTAGAATCAGCAGAGAGAGTTTACAATCAGTTTTATTAACTCTCGAACGAAGCATATTTTCAAAGTTTTTAACATTTTCGAGGTTTAAAGTTAATTTTAATGAGAATTCATCGACTTTAGGGATCCAACACCCATTAAAAGTAGATTTTTAAAATTGTTTTAAATTTTCAATTTGCGTTCACATTTTCAACAATCATTTAAAAAACGAATCAAATACAACCAAAACTCCATACAATTATTACAATCTGTAGCATTTAACAATTGCCACCCTGTTGTACAATTTATAAATATATTTCTTAAGCCTGTAATAAATAACATTATTTTAATTAAAAATAAAATAAAAGAAAAAGGCTGACTGAAATAAAATTATAATTTATATAAAGAACATTTATGTTTGACACTTGATATTGAATAATTTTTACTTCAATTAAAATTACAAATTCAGACACAGGCACAATCTCGTACAACCTGTAACGAGTTTTGATTAGTTTATGCAGGAAATTATGCCCAGACTGTCATTTAAAAACGAGAAAAATAACCACAATTAGACACTAAAATTTATCACATGAAAAAGGATGTAAAAAAGTTAATAAATAAAATTATTTAAATTCAATTTATCCAGTTTTTTTACAATTTATATATTTTTTGTAGCATTGAATTATTTGATTATTCAGCTCACAATGTATGTGGTTTAATTGCATTTAAAGTTCTCAAATACTTCAAGTCATTAAATGACACATCATAAAATTTATTGAAGTTATTTTCTCTACCAACTCATTCGTATTCGTAGACGAGCGCTCAGCTCAGTTGGTTTGCAGGGATTTTCTGCAAAATATTTATGCAGTTTGAATTTTTGCATTATTTTCAGTATTTTACATTCAAAACAAAATTCACTTTCAATCTCTGCCAGCGATTCGTTTTTGAATTGAAAACGAGTCACATTTGTTATGGTCGAATAAATTGTTTTACATGACAACTTTTGTCAACTTGTCTTATATGGTACCAGTAGAGTAATAATTGTTTCGCTTTCATCATAATCCTCGTTGTTGTCATTTTGTATTGAAAGTCAATATTTTGCTTTCAATCGACTTGTATTTTCGATTTTTTTTACTTCAATTTATTTGTAATTCCATGAATGACCGATTTAGATATTCATTTATAAGGGAGGAGGAAAAGTAAGATCGATACAAATAACATTTCAACTGTGTTTTTGTAAGTGAAGCTTTAAGAAATATTAAATCCATTTGACACTAAAAAGAAACCGAACACATGCATGCCCACTTTTCTAATCATGATATTGAATTGTGGCGGGAACTTAGTGCATGTGCAAAGTTTTATAAGAATAGGTAAGTAGTTGAAAAATAACATGTATGTATATACTTGTCTGGACGTGACTCTGCCCACTGGAAGTACATTCTTTCAAAAAAAAATCCGAAATCGCTTTAAAAATTGCTGAGTCCGGAGGGAGCCCACACACAAAAATTATACCGGATTGAAACCTTCTCCTTTTCTTGAAGTCTGTTAAAAATTTAAATTATCAGTATTAATTTATTATACCCTTTAACTTATGCATTCCTTTTTTGAACATTTTATCTAGAAATGTTTCTAACCCATTTGACCTGAATGATCTCATCTCAAATATGTATGAAATAATTGTTTTTTACAAGAAAAAAAAAAACAAAAACTTTTAATATTATTTAATATTTGCAAGGATGTCAGCTGAGGTGGTCGACTTTAACCCACTTTAGCTGCGAATGTATGCTTAAGCGACATACTTCAGCAGACACTCCTCTATTTATTGTATAGCAAATCTAATCAGCAGTTTAAAATTGAATATTTTTTTTAAATTTATTTTGTTACCGGTCCTACTGTGCGATATCAATTTGCTGCCTGAAAAGGCGCGGATTCAGTTTAAACTTTTGGGAGAGAGTTTTAAATGAAACATACAATATTTAAATTATCCGACATGGATTTCTTACTTTTGATCAGATTCAGATGGAGATCTGCAAAAGCACTGCTTCACAAAAGATTAAAAGGTATTCAGCTTTCAAAATTAAAACTTTAGGTTTTTTGGACCAGTCTTCGTCAAGATTTCCGCTGATAATTTTTTTCGCTACCATCTCCAATCCTTATCATGAATAAAATGCGAAAATTTTTTTTACCTGAAATTAGTTCCCATGAACAAAAAATTTTGCACAAAATACACAAACACAACAACAATACAAAATTGGCGAGCGCCATTTCTGGTAAAGGGAACATATATTCCCGATAAGAGTGATTTCTTTTTTATTATCAACAAAATTTATTTCTACTGAACGTTTAAAATTTCTAATAAATTCGGAAGTTTCGCAAACAAATCAAATTAATTTAGAGCGCGTAATCAAAAAGTATTACTTTCATATAAACAAGTAAATAAAAGCATTTCTTATTCAACTCCTCCTTTCAAAAAGACTGACGAAAGTCTAAAAAAAATAACTGCCCAACCGTAATGTAACTTTTTTCATCGATCCAATATGTTAATTTTTCTTTCTTGCCGTTTTTCTGTTTTCAATTTTATTTTCATAATGATTTTGCAACTTTTGCTAGTACTTTTAGTACTTGTTTTATTTATTTATCTTTAACAAAAAACTATATTGACATGCCAAGTCGTACTTTGTCAAAAGGATTTGTTTTGCTTTTATTTTTTTTATTGACTTTTATAAGTGCCTTTGTCTTCATTTTTATCTTTTTTTTGCTCTCTTACAAACTGCATGTTCAATTAAATGTTCCGTTAAATTGAAAAAATTCGATTCCTTTGATTGTTTGATTTTGTAATATTTGACTTAATTTTATTTTTACTTTTTTTTATGCGAGTAGTATTTTCTGTTCATTAATTCAACCCCAAAAAATGACTTATTTGAATTGAACTTAATATATACATATTTAAACAAAATCGCGGAAGTTTGGTTTAAATAAAAAACATGTACATTTATTTTAAACAAAATTCCGGGTGTTTTAGAGATCATTGAACTGTTTATTTGATGAATTATTGTCGGTGCGAAAACATAATTATGGCGACATATTTTTATTTATTTTTTGGCGCTTAGTTTAGAATCATGAGCTAAAAATGAATTGTGTGAGATATTATGGAGCTGTTTACATTTTCAAAACAATTTATATTAAATATAAATGATGTGTTTTATAAATTCGAAAAGACTCTTGGCTAAGTCTAGGGAATTATTTAGGAATAATTAGAAATACTAAAGTTAGAGGAAAAACTTAATTTAAAAATCAGTACTACGACAGGCAACACTCAATCAAATTTGTTTTTGTCCTTTCCAGGTGAAATTTTACTCATTTTCTCTTGTTTGTTACATTTTATGAAACATTCTTTATAAGAATTATTTATTTAAAAACGACGGCAGTTTGATAATTCCGTGACACCTTGCATGAAATAATTTTTTTTGCAAAAAAGCGTTTTATTTCTCATCATAGTCTTATTTAAGCTCGACACATTCAGTCAAGCGTCTGTCTAGATTTTTCATTCCCTCCAAATAATAAGATTTCGCAAGACCCGCAAAATAGGCGTTTGTTTCAATGATATCTAATCTTTTCGTTTGACCCGAATTTCTTACCAGCCAGCCATTTCTTAAAATTTGTAAACAGAAAATAATCACAAGGGACTAAATCCAAAATGTATGCTGGATCATGGATTTTTTTCATAATAAGCGCGGTTGCGTTTATGGTACAGTGTGAGCAATAGCGGCACCCATTTCGCGGATAGCTTTTTCATATCCAAATATGCATGCAAAATGTGAAGTACTCGGTTGATTGATATGCCTTAAGCCTCAGCCATCTCATGCACTTTCATTCTCCAATCGTCTAATACCATTTCAATGGATTTTATCGCCTTTCTTTCTGGCATGACGACCTTTTGGAGGCGACCTGTACGTTTGACATCATTAGGTGCTTGTACGACCACAACGAAACTCAGTAAACCACTTTTTAACCATTGAAATTGATGGTACAGAGTCTCCAGAGTATTTAGTAAGCATTTCTTTAGTTTCGGCGATGTTTTTTTTACTTAAAAAATTATGTTTAATCTGCCCGCGAAATTCACTTTTTCATTTTCGTTAAAACTAAAGAGGTTGTGTAATTTCTATGACTTTCAAAAGCAAACTAATAGACACAGCTTCCACAATAGTCTAGTAATCGATAACAGTTAACGGGGCCAGTGTTGGTTTTAAAGTTGGTGCTTTGGAAATATAAAAAGTCACGGAATTATCAAACTGCCCTCATAGTATGAAGCCAAAAAATAAAGCCCTTCTTTCTTCTGTAAATAACGAGCCGGAAAGACACTTCACGATTTAACAAACAAGCCTAGTAACTGTTCGTTAAACTGGAAAAATACTGTATACTTATTAAATTTTAGCGTTATAAAAAAAGTAGACATTTTAACAGTTTCAAATCTTATGGGTGGGTGCGAAAAATTTATTTCAAAATTTATTTAAAAAAAATTGTTCAGCTTTAACATTTAACAAAATAAAACTTTTATGACGACAACTATATAAAACATTACAATCAGGAAAAACTAAAAAAATCGAATTAAAATTGTAATTATTATTGCTTAATTACTGCCACATGACATAACACTCGCATAACATTCAAGATTTTGTGCGTGAATATCGTCAAGAAAATAAAGAACAAATATGAAATTGAAAATGACGCACTTATGCGTTTTAAATGTGAAATGAAACAATAATAAAAATTATAAGAATAGACCAAACAACACCCAACAATATTTTGTTGAAATAAATAATTTCTTTTTCACATGTCAATCCATTATATTCAGACTCATTCATCCAAATCAGACAGACATACATACATTATCATCCAGTACAAATAAGAAATTTGTTGAAAAGTGCTAAAGTACTCGCATTTATTATAATAAATTTTGTACACTCAGAACAAGTAGCAGACATGATCAAAATATTCAACATCTTGCGCACAATGAGATCTTGAAAATACTTTCAGACTTTTTTTTTATTTATTTATGGCTCTGAGACGAAAAAAACTACGCATATTTTTAGACAAAAAGTTATAAATTAATTAGTCTGAGAAAGATGCATGCATGTACACAGTAAAAATTAAATAAAATACATATTTAATTAGTTGTGTTGAAAATTGCATATTCAGTTACTGAAATTATAGTCTACAATTATACAAAACTTTTAAAAATTGTCAGAGTCTTATTTTTGATCACATGAGTCATTGAGTTATTGAGCGAAGATAATGAAAACTAATTTTAATTTGTGAAAAATTGAAATAATTCTATGTGTAGAAATAAATCTGTATGTAAATACAGTACAACCTCCATAATCCGGACAGATATAGTTTCAGCTACTGTCCGGATTAGTGAATCGTCCGGACTAAAATAAAACTTTAAACGCAATACATAAATGAACTTATATATAATTTATTTTTATTACCGAAAAGAAAAATAAGAATTCATTTGTATATAATTTATTTACAGAAAACACAAAGAAACATACTAAAAATGACCAAAAATATTCATTTTGAAAAATAAGAATTTTGATGTAATTTGTCTGTTCGGTTTTTAAAATCTTTTAAAATAAAATATCCTTATCTGTCGCTTTGGTTTATTCAGCCCATAAAATAGCTTTCGAAAACAGTTCGCCACGCAAATTTTACTGAGAAAAAAGAACACTTGTCCAGACTCTAGAGGAAAAATCCGAAAAATTTAAATGTCCGGATTACTGGATAGTCCGAATTAGGGAGGTTGTACTGTACATAAATATGAACATAAATAATTACAAAATGTAATATCTTGAGCAAATGAGATAAATGAAACGAAATTGTTAGAGTGGTATGAAATCAATGGATGTAAAAAGAGGGGCTTACGATTAAATGAACAGACTTTGTGAACGTAATTAATCACAAAAATGCTATTTTGGAAGAAACCAATAAAACAAAAAAAACAATACTTTCTTCTACTTTAACTGAAAAAAAAACAAGAGAGCAAATTTTTAGTCAATGGAGGAAACGGAATATGTAATACTCTACAATAATATACGGTTTACTCAGATTATATAACCTACAATACACAAGTTCTCCATTCTGTTTATAATTTCTACACTATTCGTTTCTAAAGACTCTGAAGGTACGCCAACACTGTTTTTAAGTCTGCCCAGTAGATTCAGATATATCGCGGAAGCTGTGCCAAACAAAATTTAAAAAATTTTATTTATGAAAATTCATAAAAAAAGACAATAAAAACTTTCACGATATCTCTGCATCGTTCTCCAGTTGTGCGAATATATGTATGTATGTATGTCGCGAAAGAAAAAACTAAAAAACAACTTTCAGCTGTGGAGCAAAAAAACTGTCTTATATCCCATCCTTTCTAAATTATATGTTACGAACCTTAGCCTAATATGAATTACCTTGCATAAAATATTTATATTCTTCTCTATTCTCTTAATCGTAAAATCAAACTTGTGGCAGGAAAACTGTCTAATGTCGACTCAGTCTAACTGGTGGCAGAGGTTGATCAAAATTTATTACGGCGAAATCACCAAAACGTGAGGATTTTAAATATCAGTTGAGAAAATGCTTTAACTTCACAAAAATGCTGAAATATGAAAAAAATCAGGATCGTTAAGAAAATGTCCATTGAGCTTAAAAAATCTTTAGCTTAGCAAATTTAATATCTCCTGCATATTGAACGAATTTTATCCAATACGATTTTTCAAGAATATATTCGTACTTATTTATTTTAGAATTTTTATTTCTATCGGGAAACAAATGAAAATTCCGACAATTTCGGCTTTTATTGAGGAAAATTTTTTTCTTATAACTCTGTTCTTCTTCTTGAGACTAAAAACTATTCTTGATTTTTTTTTTTGCATTATCTTTTCAACAAGCAGAAAATTTGCTTTAAATTGTTGTTTAGAGGGAAAACCACATTGAACGTCTACTGTAGCACAGTGTAGGGTAAACATCAGGCGCGAACCCAGCTTAAGCTTTTGGTAGGGGAAACTTTAAATAATCCATACAATCTACAATATGTTTCCTTAGTAAAGCAATAAAAATGGTGGATATTTTATTTGTTGTGAGAATTAAAATATTCCTTTTTCTCCTCCTCAAGACCCGCATCTGGTGCACATGGTAATAAAAAAAACTTGAACATATGCTACAATTGTTTTAGATTTTTAATATTATTTTTATGTAGTTTTTATTTAAATCATTCAAAGTTTAATGTTCTCCGAAATACATACAAAACAAAAGAAAAATATTCTGATTGTACCAAAAAAAAGTAGAAACAAATTGTTCGCTTATTTTAATTATTTCTTGGTAATTTGAAATTAATTATTTTAATTTATTTCAATTGCTTTCATAGAAACAATATATATGTATGTAAGAGCTCCAAAAAGACAAAATGACGTTTCATTTTCAGCCAGTTGTCGTGACTCAACCTGTAACTACTTGACCGATGACAAGTAAAAGATACGCCATTAATAAAAAATGCAGCGATATACGCTTCAACAACGCATTGTAATTATTAAAATTCACTACAAAAATGATGAAAAATTCGCTGTCACAGTTTGCGAAACTAAAGGATTTGTGAGTCGTTTTAAATCACATTCCGCGACAGCAATTGTGAAACTACTAAACAAATTTGAGCTGTTGGAAGAAGTTAGTGATGTGAAGAATCGCACTCTTGCACGTCGCTCAAGAACCATTAAGAATATTGCTGTTGTAACCCAAAGTGTTAAAGAAAACCCGGATGTGTCCCTATCACATCGATCTTTGGAATCGGGCATTCCACAAATGACATTGCACCGTATTTAGCATGACGACCTCGGTCTTAAGGCGTTTAAAGTTCAGTTAACACAAAAATTCATGCCTACCGACCATCTACAAAGTCGTGTCTTTGCTGATTAGCTCGTTGAAATGCATCAAACTGATCTGAAATTTCATCAAAAAATGATCTTGAGCGATGAGTTCCATTTTCATCTCGGAGGCTTCGTTAACAAGCAGAACTTTCGCCTTCGGGGCTCGGAAAATTCAAGAATTTTTGATGAAGAAAAGCCTCTCCATCCTCAACGTACGATTGTTCGGCGAAGTTTTCGTGGTTAACACCTTCAGACTTTTTCCTTTGGGGCTACATGAATGTCTATGCGAATGGCTTACAATCTATTCCAGACCTCAAAGATGGAATTCGTGAAGCTATCGAGGACATACAGCCGCAAATGTGCGAATTTGTGATGAAAAATTTCTTGAAAAAAAATATGGGCCTGCAACCGTAACTGTGGCGACCACTTGGCTGATATTGTTTTCCATCATTAATGACCCTCCTCTTTACAATTAAATGAATCAACCAACATCCGTTGATTTCGCTTAAATACTATTTTATTTAAATCTCAAAATGAAACCTTTTATTGGAAGAAATATATTTTTAAAAACTAAAACAGAAATGTAACAAAAATACTTCGCTTTTAAAGCAACTAAAAATGATGCACTTCAGAAAGTTGATTTCAACAGATCAATGACTATGAAAATCGGATTCAATATATCATCGCCCCGAAGTTATCTTCACGTACAACACAATATAAAAAATAAAAAATGAGATAAGACCGCTTTTCCTAAAAACTCAAGACTTTACGAGTCAGACCTGACATGAGTGAACCTGGTCTCAGATCCTGAACTTGTGGTGCGGAAGTAGTGCAAATTCAGATCATCCAATAATTTTATTTGTATATAATGTTGAAACTTTAGACTCAATTTTACAAAAAAAAACTTTTTTGGTAATACGTGAAGATAACGTCTGTACTTACAGAAGTCCCGAATTGATATTTCTAATATCACAAGGTACGAAAGATCACTATCGATAAAACAATTATGAAAATCTTTAATATCATTCTTCTAACAGTATCACTGATTTATTTCTTTAATTTATGCAAAACGATTGTTATTTATGTCAATGTCAACCTTTGTAGAAATGAAATGGCAAACCATATCAAGGCGTATTTAATTGGCTGGCAGTATTAGTAAAAAAAATTACAACAATATAAGAATAAAAGGCATTTTTGTTTCTATAATTTCTTTGCGGCTGTCAAAAACATCCCCCATAAAACAAAGAAAACAGATACAGAAAAAAAGTTAAAAAGGCAAATGTATTTTTTATGTATTTTGACATTCGCAACGTAGAACCTAAGCCAAGCAAAAAATAGTCAGCTGTCGCAATGCTGCCCCCTGGTTAAATATGCCTTGAACCACATGACAAAATTGAATATCTCCACATGTTGAAGGGCATAAAATAGAATAAAATTGATTCAAAAAAACTTTTTTAATTTTATAAACATATTGGTGTGGATTTCTTTGAGATTGTTTTTTATGTTCTTTTTATGGAGAATTTATGATGGGTTTTAAATAAATGATTTTTTTATTCAAAGTCTGTTAAAATCTAAAAGCGTATCACATTTATGTGTTTCAATCAAATTTACTTGTTTTTTTTCATGTTTTTTATGTGTTTATAATTGGCTCATTTAAAAAAAATCCCGCCACTTTTGAAAGAGGTGTGGGGGCTTCTGATGTTTTTCATTTATATTTTTAATATTTATTTTTAAGTTGTGTAAACCACTTAGGATTATTTAACACAAGTTTGTTGTTCATTTAGAAATTTATTTGAAGTTTTTTTTCCAACATTAAAACCTTTTTTGTTAATAATTAAGACGATTATTACAATGATTTTTTGTGATAAAAAATTTAATATTTAGGTAAATGTTTTTGGTAGTCAATTAGTTTATTATAGTTTTACAAGGTGTAATGAAATTTGTTCAAATTTAAGTGTTTGAAACGGCTGCAATTGAAAATATTAAACCAAGGTTTTCGAAAAAAAAAATTAAATATTTTGTAAAAGCCAAATGCATATTTTATTTAATAAAAGGTTTATAGTATAAATTTCTATACAAAATTTGTGATATAAATCTTTCATAAGCCAAATATAAAGTGTGATATTTTAAGAAATTTACGAAATTTTGGATTTGATTTAAAAAAACACATAAAATTTTTAGCAATGCATGAAATCTTTAGAACGATCTAAATAATTCAATATTAAAAGATGATTTCAAGTGAATGTTGACCGCGGCTACTATTCAAACGATTTATACGTTGGGTCCAATTTTGGCATACTCTCTCCAACATATCGGCCGGTAGCTCACGAAGAAATTCTTCAATATTGGCTTCCAGTGCGTCAACCGTTGCGGGCTTGTCCGTATATACATATATAAGCATTAACATATCCCCAACAAAATTGTCTAAAGGCGTTAAATCGCTCGGTATAGGCGGTCAAGTGACCAGTCCCAAACGTGCAATAAACTGTTCCCGAGCTCGCCTCCCAATCGGGCCATTGTAGTTTTTTGTAGTGTCAAATATTACACATTTTGTGTTAAAAGTGAGAAAACTTTATTTTAATTCAAGATTTTTAAAGATTTATATATTTTTGTAAAATAAAAAACATTTTGCTCACATTTACGAAATTCATTCCTATAATTACATCGTCCACATCTAAAAGTGCAGACACAGAACAAGTAATTAATAAATATTTTTTTACAGAAAAGAACAACAAAGAACGACAACGTAAAGTAAAAACTAATGAGGCCTTTAGTCTTATATTGGCTGGGAATAAAAGTATATGTGATTTTGTAGAAGCTGCAATGAAATGCAGGCATACAGACTAGCTCAACCCACAACAAACCTAGTTTAACATTTAGCTAATGTGTATGTAGTACGAGTACAATTCAATACCTTTTGACATTTTTTATTTATTTATTTTTTTTGGCCTAAAATATATTTTTGGTTACTTTGTTTTATGATTTCAAGTATCGCGCAAGTAAATAAGAAGGCCCACCAAAAGAATAATCAAGCAAAAAAATTGAGCGGTCATTCAATCACTCAAAAAATATTTTGGCCCATTAATAATAATTTTCAAAAATTGGCTGATTTTCAAATTTTCGCCATATCCGAATTCAAATCATCCAACGTATTTAAAATATTTTTTTTTAAATAATGACAATTACAAATTAAGTTTTAGACGGAAGATGTTACGTGTGCAAGTTTGATGAATTTGTCATGACTTGAAATTATATTTCGTATCCCCAAAAAAAAGTTTTCAAACTGAGAAGAAAAAAGTTCTATTTCCGTGAACGTGTCTTTTTCAAAAATATTCTTGAAAGTTGGACTACAGTTCTTAAATGTTATCAAAATATTTCATTAATTATTAATCCTAAAAATATATGTATGTATGTATAAAAAATATTTAAAATCAAAAAAACAACACAAACGACGTCAGTCGGAAATAATAAACACACAAATTTATATTTTATAATATTTGCAGTTTTTTACATTTTACCTGCTTTATGCAATTCCCAGTATTACGCAAGAGAATGATGTTCACTTCAATCAACAAACAAAATTTCTTTGAATTATTTTCAAGTTCTTTGTCAAGTTCACATAAAATTCTTTAAAATTCACATAAAATAATGAAATTCCCAGAAAAACATAGAACACAGCAAGACAAAAGACTTTAGGAATCCCATATTGCTACACAAGAAAAAAAAATTAGATTCAAATTTGAATGAAAATGACCTTGTCCCAATTGGCTAACGGACGAACACGAAGCGGAAATATAAAAAAATCAACTGAAATTAACGAAAATAAAATCATCGAAGGACGCTTGATTAGAAAAGTATTAAATCATTCTTTATTTAAAAAAAAATAAAATGCAATATTTTTTTTATTATTTCATACGCTTATAAAAAGCATAATTAACAAAAGAGAAACTTTATATGAATGATGGGACAAAAAACTGCTGTGATTAAAGAGGGGATTTGATTTTTTTTGTTACATTTTATTTGAAATAAATCTTTATGGATTTGACATAAATTCTGTCACTGTGTGTGGTTTTTATTGTCATGATTTTGTATTCAGTCTGCAGTGTACGCACCGGTTAACCGGTCTCTGGTGTCAAAAGAAAAAACAAAAAAAACATTTAGTAGTTAGTCAGTTAAACGATCTACGAATATCTTTCAACTTCGGTTGATTGGTTTAATGAAACAAATAGACGAAAAAGGCTGAGGAGAATTAAGAAGATTTACTTAAAACTTGTGAAGAAATATTTTTATTTAGTAAACAAAATTATGTCCAACCGAAGCAGCTTCTACACTTTAATGTTCGACCGAATTTAAAAAGTTAGACTGTTCCAAGAACAACTTAGAGTTTCATTTTTCAAGTCGATTTTCTGACTTGATTAGTTTTTAAAAACTGTCGTGATATTTTGCTATTATTGTTGTGATTAGCAACATTTTATATTTTGGTTCTTCTAAACGGATGTACCGATGTCGACTTCGATTTTTGTGTTTGAAAGATGGCTTGATTGAGAGCGTTCCTAGCTGTGAGAATCTGTTAAGTCACTCTGGAGCTACGATGCCAAAAACACAAAAAAAGTCATATTTATGAAATCTGTTCATAGTTTTTCGTGATCTTAAAATTAATGAAATTTTTTAACATTTGTGAAACATTGTCAAAACGGGAAACGCTTGATTGCGCGTAGTAGACAGCTGCGGAAATTAATGTATGAAGCATTTGTTATACTCAAAATCTTTTTTGAGTTCCCAGTATTTATTCATAACTGAAATTCAGTCACAATTATTATTAATCGTATCTTGGGATCGGGGTTTCCCGGACTTTTTTTTAAATTCGCCTTCCCGGGAATTCAAAAATTGAAAAACCTAACGAAAATTTGCAAAAGTGAATGAAATAACTGTTTCAGCCGATAAAGGAATGCCCGGCATTTACTTTTTAAAACCATTTCACCTAAATATTGCTGGCGGCTAAGCCGCAGTTGGTTCATCCGTGAGCTCCAATTTTGGCATAATTTTTCTCCCATTTCGGCCTGTACTTCACCAATGGCAACTGCAATATTGTCTTTCAGATCTGGAATTGTGACTGATTTGTCCCTATACACGAGAGACTTCACGTATCACCCGAAAAAATAGTATAGTGGGGTCGAGCCGCATGATCTTGGCGGCCAACTTACAAAGATTAAGTGAATTTTCTATTTTAGAGATTGCAACAATTTGTAAGCGTTAATCTACCATGATTCTATGCATTATGAAATGGCGAACCAAACTAACCTGAAAGCAACTGTCAGCTGTCAAATCGGTTGTCTAACAAAGCAGTGTTGCCAATTAAAAATTTGATGGGGATTAAAAAAACACCCTTTATAATAAAAATTAACACTTTTACAATTTTCTAACGTGAATTCAAGCGAACGAAGGATTAATTTATGAAAAAGTAACAGATCGTATAGAGAATACTTAAGCACTTTTCCTTAAAAATTCAAGTTTGGAACTGCCAAATATTTAATAACTCACTTTTCGTTGTTGCTTATTTTTGTTGCCAAATTTCCAACGTTAGAAACATTTTTTACTTGTTGATGAGGCTGATGAGTCTTGTCCGACCAATTTGCTAAAAAGCTTTCATTAAAATTCCCAAAAATGCCTTAACATTGTACTTTTCTATAAGACACGATCATTAATCATTCTATAAATCTCGATCTAATTTATCAAATTCCTATTTCATACATTTTTCGAAATAATCAAGTTAAAGGAAACTTTTCTTAATTTTTTTTGTTTGTTCTCACAATTTTTTAATGAATGGCTTATATAAGTATAAATAAATCTTACAAATTTTAAATTTGAATCACATAAATAAGGATTATACTTTCAGAACTACAGAAGATTTAAGAATGTCGCTGCCAAACAATTTATTATTTAGCAAATAAGCAAAACTGACAATTTGTTCACTGGTCATCTGTGTTGTCTTCTAACAAATTGAACAGAAACCAATGATTCACATAACAAGTTTTAACTGGCAAATGTAGTTTTTAGCAAATGTACTTATTAAAACTTTTTAATTTTTTAACTATATTTCAAAATAAAAACAAAAATATTTATCTTTTTTTCATATTTGCAGAATATTTCAATTTAAGCTCATTAAATCAGAAAGTTTTTCTCGTAAAATAAATAAAAGAAAGGAATCCCAAAAACTTCAAAAACAAACAAAAATTTAATTGAGAAAAAAAAACTCAAAATTTAAAAAGAGAATAAATAAGCTGAAATAAAATACCACAATGAAAGTTTCAATTTATGTGGGTCATGTAATAGTAATTGTTTTATGTTGTCTCTTAACGGTTTTAGCAGAAACTCAAGATACAAGACATTTACAAAGGCAACATATAAAACATTTAACAGCACAACTGCAGGAACAGCAACAGCAACCACATCATAAGCACCAACATTATCATCATCGACAGCATCTAACAAAATTAAGACAACAACTGCTACCCAATGCAGGCGGCTCTGCTGCCACAACTAGACAATCTAGAAAATTAGATTTAAAATCAGCTGCTTTCACAGCATCATCGATCAGCCATCATCATCAAACGCAAAAACAACAAGAAAATCCCAACAGTCAAGTGGAACTTATTGAAAATGCTAAAAACTCTATTATACCAAAGAATGCTACAACAGCTGCCACATCTACCAAATTGAGACGTTTAAGTGCTAAAGATTACTACAACAGATCGGTACAGAGACGTTACAATAGCCGGCGCAGTGCTCACGATGAATGGGCTTACAATACCTACAATGTGCATACGAACACATTCGGTCCCACACAGACAAAATCACATGCGGGCAAAGGTGATGACAACAGTGATGATGTGGAATTTGTTAGTAATGTAGGTGCAAAGTCTTTACCGGATTGGTCGAGGCGTGGCTATATACCAGCATTGCTACCAACATCGGTTCCAACGCTTAAGACAACAACTACAACACAGCCACCACCGCCACCAATGGTACCAGCCAGACGTGGCTATCCTATGGAGCCATTTCCAAGCACAGGAGCTGAAGCTTCCACTACAGAGGATCCATTTGAATCGAATGTTATTAGCAGAAATCCAAGTGGCATGGATTCAAAAGATATGGAAAAGTAAGTAGGCATTTTAAATTATTAAGGTGAGGGCTTTGCTTTGGAAGGGATTTTCGCAAAGACAGTGTGTTAGCATAATAACAAGAAGAACTGATGGCCAACATTTAAGGTTTCTGTTGGACGAAAGTCTTAGCACAAAAAAATTATACATTATTGTTATAAAAACCGACCGAGTTCAGCACAAAGCATTTTTACTTATGTAATTTAAATTGTATAAATATTTTTTTCTTTTTTAAAATCATAAAATTATATATTTTAAAATAATGAATTAAAAAAATATGACGAGGAATTTCTCTCAAACTTCTCTAAAATTTCTACTGTTTGGATATGTCAAAATAATAAACATACCTGAAAAAGTTTTATTATTTTATAACTTTTATTAAGAACAACTAACATACTGCATATCGTGTGCATTAGATTATAGTGGTTCTATAACTATTTACTAGTAACTAAACAAGTAAAATATTCTCTTAGTGGCGCAGAGTGTGCGCTTATCATACAGATGGGCACCAGTTCAATCCCTGGCAAAGGAATGTGTTTTTTTAATTGTGTATGAGTATAAAATCGTTTTGAAATAGACTAGTGAGTAAAACACTTGACATCAAACACAACAATGCCTTCAGAGCAAATAAAACGTATCCGATGGTCATACGTTGACACCTCGTAACTGAATTTTTATTATTTTTCAGGAAGCACAGAAATCGTTATATAAAACCGCAAAATAAATAAAACCAAATTTTGTTAATTAATTTTAAACCAGATTTTTAGGAAACCTTTAACTATGCAACACAAATAGCAGACATCATCAGACGCTCAATAAAAAATATCAAAATTAAGACAAAACTCCTCAATCCATCACCGACTTTAATAATTATGGCCGGCACAAAGGACCACTTACAGAAATATATACGATAAAAAACAAAAACAAAAAACATTCTAAATAAACAACTTAAAACTTATTAGCTCTCTGTAGTTTACAAAGTATGTATAGCAAATCTCATTTCTTTGCATGCTTTGTTTATTTTTCAACTTGAAGCTGATGCATGCATGTGCAATAAGTTTGCATGTATTAGTAGCGACTTTAAACGCTTACAGCTCCCAAAATACTGAACTGATTTTAACAAAATATAGGTTGTGCACATTTGTGAATAAATATCTTCAAAGCTATATATTTTTTTTTTGTCAAAATCGGCTGTATTATATCAGCGTAAAAGGCATTTAAGAAAACCAGTTTCCCTATTATAGTTATATATTGATTTGATTCACATATTCTTTCCTCATACACAATTCGTTTAAATAGTTGATATTCTTTACTTCTAGCATTCACTCAAAAAGTGTGCGAAACAAACAGACACTCATGAACGCTGATCATGACAATGTAGCGACCTTCGAAACCGCATCGTCCATTCTGGTAGTGTAATTAGCTGCTCCTTATTCATTTCTTAAGAACAATAATTTAAGAACTTATTAACTGAATTTTCGAAATTCAATCCTCGAACTCGAGCCAGCATCATCATTAAATTTTAAAGCAATCACAAGTCCTAAAAAGTATAACGCGCCACTGCCATGTTCTGGAATTTGCCATTTACAACATAACAATTTATTCGATTCTCGAATACAATAATTCGAGCGATCTACAAAATACCGGCTTGACTATTATTAAAATTTTGAAAATCATGTGATTTAAACTTTTGTGATATACAGAACAGGCCCTATAGCAATAAATTTCTAAAAAAAAAATATTATTAAAACAATGAACTGAAGCTGAAAACAATGTCAGAGATTGCAATAAATTACGGCCAATAATATTTTCGATTTCTTCCAATATGTTTTCAATCAAACAGAAAATGCGAGTGTCTCAAAATAACTTGTACTCTTTTATTTGTTTGTAAATTTATGACCGCTTTTGTCATAAAACACATTCAATTGATTTAAATAAATTATTATTTGTCAAGTAGTTGTCACAATATTAAACTAAGACAATTGTTTTAAATAAAAATACAAAAATAAAGTGCAATAAAAATTTAAATACAAAGTAAATATTTGTTTAATAAAACAAAATAAAAATATACATCTAAAATAATTTATTTTTAACAAAACAAATAAAAACAGCGATTTAAAATTCAAAACTATTGCAGATTAAACACATGTACGAGTAATTTAATTGAAGCTAATCGTTAATATATTTTTATGATCCCTTGTTAAACTTCGAAATTTGCATTTACTGTACAACTATTTCAATAACAAAATGTATGTTTTTTTTCTTTAAAATTATTTTGCTGGATTTAATGTCTTTATTAAGTCAGACAAATCTGCTCGTGCAATTATTTATAAACAATCCACATATTTAATAGTTTAATATTTAATGAATAATAAAGTTTAAAAATGCTTACTTTAGCTTTAAGACAGAATGAATAATTTTCATTTATTAGCAAGCAGACAGAAGAAGTTTGAACAGTTGTGCATTTGTCTGCAGACACAATTAAGGCGATCAGCCATAAAAAAAACTATAACACATTCCACGTTCGACCAAATTGGTTTAAAAATACCCGTAACGACGACTTCTGTGATATACATCCATATTTATATATTTTTCAATACAACTTTTTACTCTAATTTCTATATTTGCCCTGAGCTGGTTCGGCAAACGAAATTGGTTTAACTACGAGTATTTATCTACGCACTAAGACACACCGCGTACTTCTGATCATTTAGTACTATGCGCGATACAGCCCTGAGTATTACTTCAAGGCAGGTAGACCGTGCTTAAGTTCTTCAGATTTAAACTGAGATTTCTTCACTTGACTTACGATTTGCTTCTGTCTTGTGTACTTCACCACAATACGCAAGAAGTGCAGCTTTCCAAATTATTCTTTGCCCCTAAATTAACGTCCAGTTATTCGCTACCCTGATAGTAGCCTTTAGCTATTTATCTATTTATTGTCACCCAACGCTTGGTTTTTCAATTGTAATTACTTTAACTGCTCCAGGTGCCAAACAACTTTTAGTTACAAATGTGTGCATCCCCGATCGATATTATGACATTTTTTTATTTTATGACTTCTTTTATATGTCGTATGCTTTTGAATAACATGGCACCGGACCACCAAAAAGGACATGAATTTTTGACTGAAATACACAACGACTGATTATCTGCTCTAAAAACACCAAGTATTTCACGTACTGTTGTACTATAGATAATAAGGTAAAATAAACACAATCTTTGTCGTAGGGAAATATACGATTTTGTACCACAGGCAGTTTTAGGTGTCATACACAAACATACGACTTCAGCATTCAATATGTTAAAACTATGACCAAGAAATTTCTTAAAATTATAGCCAGTGCAATTGATAAATTAAAAATTATTATTGACAGCAACATATTTATTAATTTTAATTACAGAGTTCCTTAACAACATCAACAACTAGAAAATTAACAGAAAGTTTTATTAAATAGAAAGTGTCATTAATTCCAAGCAAAACTTTTTTATTCATATTTCCATAAAACATTGAATTGTAAGAATTTTTAATTGCAAATTATTATTGAAAATAAAAATGGCGGAACTAAGTGCAGATAAGAAAATATGTTTAATTAAAATTTATGCATTGTACATACAATTTTTAATGAAAAATTATAAACTGCAAAGTTTTATAGTTTTGCATCAACAACTACGCAAGATCAGACAGACACACATTTTAATTCTTATTCCAATCAATGTATAAGATTTTATTTATGCCTCAGAAGCAGAAGAAAAAAAAACAATCAAATTTATGCCCATGGTTAATTCTTTTAGATCATCTTTACTATAGAAATCAAACAAAGGACAGGGTGTCTTACAAGGAAGTGAAATTGTATGATTTTATTACATGACGGAACCTATACAAATCTTGTTATTTGTCAGCGAAATTAAATTGTCATATCAAAGAAATGATTTCAAATGCCAAAGTTGTTTCTTCTGAAAAGGAATGGAGAGTTAAATTAACTCAAAAAATTTTTGATCTGCATATATGTATGTAGATGAGTAAGCACATATAAAGGGCAAAACCACTAACCACGCATTACCTCACATTGTTGCAGGGGAATCTGAATTATACATACGTATTTTTGAAGATGGAGGGGTTTCGTATCCATCGCTGTGGATGCATTACTACATCCATGTGTTACTATTTTTACATTCCTGGTGGATGATCATTCCGAACACGGAATGATTTCTTTATGGAAGGGATGTACTTCCAGCTTGGTAACGGATGTAAAGTGGGCAGCGTCACTCTTATAGAAAGTAAATACAATTTTGTTTAACTACTTCTACTTAAACGGTTCTTATGAAACATATACAAAATTACGGTCAGCGAATTGGGCTGTACCATGCCCATGAAAAGTAATAATTCTTTTTCAACACCTTTCTAATGAAACTTTGCACACACATTTAATTCTCGTGACATTATAGAATAAGGAAGAAAGGAAGTATTTCCTTTTCAACTACTTCTACTTCACCGATTCTTTTGAATCTTGGGACACGCATTTAGTCTCGGTTTACACTATGAATGAAAGTTATCTTTCAAAAAGTATTAATTTGTGGATGAGAGGGAAGGCAAGATTGGGAAGGCAACAATCTTTCATGATTTTTCAAAATGCCTTGTGTTTTGCAATTCGTAATTGTCAACCGAAAGTTGGCTGTAGCTTTATTTTAGATTTTCATTTACTTATATTTTCTTTCATGGTGGTGACAGCGAAAATTTGTGTATAAAAGATGTGAAGATAAACATGAAAAAATCTTAAATTTCATTACAAAAAATTTCATTGTGCGGAAGGAAATGAAAGTTTAAAAGAGAATTAGAGAAAATTTTAGAAAGAAAACTATAATAATGTGAAGCGAGACTAAGTTCCCGCCAAAATACAAGATTTTAGTTCGAAAAACGGGCAGTATTATGCCCATGCATAATTTTGTAATCGAGTTTTCTGCAAGAATTAATTTCTTTTTAATAATTTAATTTCCTTTGTGTTTGATTCAGGCTCTAGGTAAAACAATTTTTTCAAATAAAAAAAAAACTTCTTTTGTTTTTGTTAAAGATATTTTATTTATTTTTTTTAGTAAACAAAACACTGAAAAAGTAGACTTTTATTTATCAAAATTGTTTTTAGTTCCTGAAGAAGAACACCGAAGGTGTTCGAAATATTGAACAAATAAATAAAATATCTTTAATAAAAATAAAAGAAGTTTTTTTTATTTGAAAAATTGTTTTGACCTAGAACCTGAATAAAACACAAAGTTAACTTTTGGAAAAAAATATAAGGTCGAATAAAAAATATACTAAACTAATAAATTTAATTTCCTTTTATTTTGCTAAAAACTAAAAATTAAATAAGACTAGAAAATCACTTTTTGGGTATTATTTTAAGTAAAAAATTTGGGACTTCTTTCATTTTCTTGAATTTGACAATTTTTCAAAAACTATTATTTGAATACATCTTAAATAACGATTGTATTTACTCCTCCCATGTATGCCCCCATACTGGTTTTTACTTTTTTTTAAAGCATTTTATCATTGGAAGCAAAGATTTTCTCATCTATGTTCTGTCGAAAATCGGCTGCGATTGAAAATATTTTCTTCACAGTTTTGTACATACAATAATAAATTTGGGACTTGTTTTTATTTAATTTTTTACATGGTAGTTATTTCACTATGAAATAAGCCCCACAAATTGGGATTTATAGAATGTTAAATTTTGAGATTATTTGTAGGTACCATGAAATAATTCCCAACAAAAAATTCCTTAACCCGGAAAAAAACAACCTTTTTTGGACTAATGAAAATGAAAAGTGAAAAAAAATTCCCAAAACAAATAAAATAACTACCATAGAAACAAGTCCCAACAAAAATAAAATATTTCCCAAAAGTAATGAAATAACTTTCAATCAAAGACGACCCAAAGGAAAGTAAATAAATTGCAATTCAAATTATGGAAACATATCTGATCATAGAGATTATGCCAGGCGAAAGTCTTTCATTGCCGGCCTAAGGAGTTTCTTCTCTGTAGTATATGCAATCGGCCAGCAATGCGGTAAAGCAGAGCAGAAAATTCTTTCGCTCAGCCAAAAGCCGGTAATGCAAATACGCAAAATTAAGCAAGGCCGCGTTTGGTCATACGTGCTTTAAAAAAGCAGACTGTTTTTGATCAGATCATTTGACTTTTATAAAATAAAATCTTAGAAAAAATTAAATAACTCCCATGGAAATAAGATAAGTCCCAACCAAATAATTGTCAATTTCAATATTTCTCCAATTTAAAAAGCCACAAAAAGCAGAATATCAAATTAGAATATCACCCAACAGCAGATACCAACATTAAATAACTAAATTTTCTTCGGAACCATTTCTTTGGAAAATATTTCATGATGAAATAACCTGCAAAGCGCTGGGAGTTATTTTTATTATTTAAATAATTTCTTATTTTGTATGGAAAAAATGTGTATAATTTCATATTTTCATTGGATATTAATATTTCATGGTGCCGTAATTTCATTAAATTTTCTTTTGACTTATTACGATTATTTTAGGTCCCATATCATTGGACTTATTTTATTGTCCGACTAATAATTTCCTATCGAACTATTTATTCTTTGTGGACAAGTAATCAAATTGACACAAGAGATCCCTAAAGCATCTCAAATCCAGTCCCAGGACCACATTAATTTCTGTTACCTTCAATAAATGATTAATTGCCATTCAATATTTACAAACAAGACAATAAATAATACGTGAAATTAACTAAAATTTCTTGAGTTTTCAAATTACACATCTTTTAAAAAAGTTCTGTTTGCTTTGTTAACAAAATAATACTTTTCTGATTTATTTTTATTTTACTTTCAATTATTATTGTACTCACAACGAGCAAAATAAAACCCTTCAAGTAAAGATTTTTATTTAACCAACTGCAATTAACCTTGAGCTCTTTGGATTTTTTTTTTACAAAAATCTCGGGAAAAAAAATCATGGAACTACATGGAATAGATTAAAAACTTATAGTACCTACCGTATACATGCGTATGTATGATTGCTTTATTGTATTGAGTTTAAGGAAGTGGGTGTTTTTCTTCAAATATAATTAATATTGAAGTTCTTTTTTAACTTTTCATTATGCTTTGTGTGTTTGTCTGTTTGATTTTGCAACACCTTTTTGAGAGGCACACCTCTCGATTAAAACGTACAGCCGCAAAAATATGGAAACAAAATAATAAATTACTGACCAGTCAACCTGATAAAAGATAAATGGACTACTGTCTTGTTGTTGAAATAAAAACATAATTTTTTCGATACTTCTAACAGTCATGGTAGGAAATATAACCGAATGAAATTGAAAGATAATAATTAAAAGTGAAAATATATAAAGGTTGGATTTTTTATTAAAATGTGTGAAATGAAAAAATTCGAATGATTTAATTACACATTTTCACTGACGCCTGCCTGTACCTAACTGTTTTTTTTTAAATCAGGAATCAACTGTTTAAAAAAGTTTTAACTGGAACACGGATCTTCTGATTACTTTTTTTCACAATTTATAATTCTAATTTCCATTAACACCCACTTTGTCATATTGAGTTGAGAGTTTACTCTTTTAACAGCCTGTCTAAACGCACAACCATTATTTAATTATGGCAAAGTTGACATGATTGATGTCACGACACATGCTTTGTAACAAGTACTAGAACGGCTACAAAAGCGAAGTGATTTAAAATCGTTGAGTTCCCTCAACATATTTGCACGTTTTCCATGTAAATTCTAAATGTTGCAACATTTGTTTGCATCAATCAATCTATTCAGCCACTCACACTGACTGTTATAAGCATCTAAATAAAAACGTAATAATATGAAATACACAATTTGCAACAAACTGCATGCAGCACGTGCAATTTTAAAAGTTTTTCAAAGCAATTTTTTCAATCATTAACTATTGAGCACAAAATGAGTAAATGAATTGATTTTAAATTGTTATTTCTATATTTTTTCATAATTTTTTATTTATTCTTTTTTTTCAAAGTAACGATTTATGTTGAAATTATGCAAATAAGCGCCATAAAAACCTACATTTCAAGTAACAATTCCATGGGATTCCTTTACTTTTCTTAATAAATGACTAGTCCAGTGGTTTTTATGAAGTGAAGTGAATGAATGTCTGCACTGCCACTCGTTTTTTTGGGGTGTTCAATAGAGATTTTAAAAACTTCTAAGCTCTTTTAAAAGTTACAATATGTGAGTTTGCTTTTGGTAAAAAATTTAATAATCCGCCCAGACGGACACCTAAAGAGTTGATGAAGAGTTTAAGTTTTTAAAAGTGTTTTAAGTCTTAAGATTGTTTGTGTAGTGTTGCTGTTGTTGCTGTCAATGATGATGGTGATGATGGCGATAAGCCTGTGAATGAATATCAAACTTTTGTTAGTGGCAGTTATTATGTTTGCAGCATTTGGACTATTTATCAACTCCTCCCCTGAAAACTTAATTATTAACTTTAACGGACATAAACGTTTTTTGGATAATTTTGAACCATTGCGCATGGATCCAGATTTTTAAAGTTCGAAATTATATTTTTTAAATTTATTAATCGAGATTGCCTCAATATCTTTTTTTAAAGATTTTCAAAAGTTGTTCGAAATTATATTTTTAATAATTTCAAACTTTTATTTCTTCACAATCCAATTCAGAAAGTTTTTTTATAAGTGAATTATTTTTAAGAGGGAACAGTTTTGAAATTTACAAAAGTTCTTTATTTGTATGGCGATAACCAACAACCACTTTTTAACTATTTTGCACAACTACAAAACAAAATAAAAGTTTTTTTTAATAGTTGAAAATTGTTTCGTGTTTGTGCCATAAAATTGATTTTTAGAAAATTTCGAAATTAACTGGGGATGTGTGATTAGTCAATTATTCATATATTCTGATTAATCAAAATCTTATTAATCGATTATTTCATTAACGATTTGAAACTCATGATTAATTTACATTTTGAATAATTGAATAATTTAAGTTTTTACTTTTTGATTTTATACTTTTTTTGTATGTATTAAATTCGTTTTGGATTTTTAATTAAAATTATTTTGATTTTAGTAATATATAATATAAAAAATATGTATTTGATAAATCATCATGGATTAATTAATGAATTTGCTAATCATTATATGGACCAAGACAAATGCATACAGATAGTCGCAAGAGAATTCACCTTGGGATATATCATTCTTGGATGTCAAAGTATAAACTATTCAAGACTGATTTAAAATCAGAAAAATGTTCTAAAAAGCACATTTTGACAACAAAAGATAACAAAACACAATGAGTCATTTGCGCTTTCGAGCTCTCCTGGTATGAATTATCCACTGATATTTACTAAGTTCGATTATTCGATTAATTGCACATTCCTAATAACTACATTTCACTTTAATGTTTGCAACAAACCATCAAGTCATAGCATCTTTTTAGTCATGTTGCGAAAATTGCCCAGCAAAAAAATGTCGGATGTTGTTCCAAAATTATATTACAAGTAAGTACTGGTTGTCGTTACAGCAACATTTATTACAGACAAACTTTTAATCGTTTACCGTTCAGCTTTTTGGATCTCTTCCTTCCTATGACGACAACGTGTCAAATTTTTTGATGTTTCACCAGAAATATAACTATTTTGGGTTCAGTTTAATCGCTGATTTTACTAATTATTTGCTGCATAGTAACTATTTTCATATTTTGATTTTTTCCTAATTAACGAAATTATGTCTTAAAATTTTAGGCCTATAATTAATTTTTCGCCATTTTCTGCATTATTTAAAAATGTATAAAATGACTGATTTTTATTTGAGACTTTTGGGATATTTTCCAATTTCAGTTTTTGATAATTTTACATTTTCACTTATCGTTAAAGATCCTTGTGAAATTAGAACTAATTTTCGGTTTTTTGTAAATTTTTTTTTATTGGCGTTAAAAATTTTAAATATTGATTTTTGGAATATTGCTTATTGGTAATGAATATTCCGATTTCTTAGAAAAATTTTTAGTCTCATCAATATATTGATTTTTTAAAATTTTTTATTGTTTGAGTTTTATTTCTTTTTTATTTTATTTTGTTTAAACTTTATTTTTTTTAATTTTATTTTTTTTAATTATTTTTTTAGTTTTATTTTTTTTTAATTTTATTTTTTTTTTTAATTTAAATTTTTAGGAAAACTTTAGTTTTTTTTAATTTAGATTTTTAGGAAAAACTTTAGTTTTTTTTATTTAGATTTTTAGGAAAACTAGTTTTTTCAAGTTCTATGTTTTTATGTGCACATATACCTAAACATTTTTTACTTCACTGCAATTAAAAATTCCATGAAACAATCGCCAGGATTTGAAGTTTATTCAAAGTTTGCAACACCTCACCGTAAAGTTTAATACACAAAGTACTTCCCTCTAACTCGATTTGAGCCACCAAAAAAGTATAAAAAACATTTACGCATTTTGAAAACACTGCAGGCTGCTCTCAACAAGTAGCCAAAATTTAATAAAAATCATAAAAATAAATATTAAATCAACAACAACACCTAATATTTTCAATAACAGCAACATCATCATTATGGCAGCAACAAAAATCAACATCAAAAAAGTTCACACGCAATCAATATTTAATGAAATGTTTAAAGAGAGAAAAAAACAGACAAGCGCACAATCTGTCTGTCTACTTGTTGACCGATATCTGGATGCTGCCTATCATCAATGCATCAACTCCAAAGAGTAGCAAATACAACTCAAATAAAAAAATTTCAAACTAGATATCCACAAGAAAATTATTCGAATAAAAATCTTTTAAAAAAGATATCGAGGCAATCTCGATTAATAAATTCAAAAAATTTTTGATTTTAATTTAACAAAAAAGTTTGATTTTGAAACATAAAAAAAATTAAACCAACATGAAGAAAAACTAATCATGCACATTCGTATAAACGGCAGGCATCTTCTCACAATGTTGCATGTTTTGGGAAAAATGTTGTCTGGAACGATGTTGGTGTTGTCGTAAAAACTATTGTTTATTGAATAACATTTTATTACAGCTGATGATGACGCTGCTTTAACTCGTTTTGATTGATGTCTAAGGCATCGATTGATTCCATTCATTATTGTTTTTGGTTTGCTGCAACTATTAGCATTTTATGGATAATCACCGATACATCAGTTAATTTTCATTGCTAATGCTTCAATTTCAACACAATCATATAAATTATTAAAATCACACAAAAGCAAAAAAAAAATCAAGAAGCTGGAAGTTAAAATAAAATAAATAAAACAACAACAGCAAGACTTGTCGTCGTTCTTAATTGTAAATCACGGTACGTCTTCACCGTAACTACTGATGACTTCGGTCGCGATGTGTTTATATATTTCTATCTATAGGATACCTGCTGTATATCTATTGATTTGCATATTAGCCGAGTCTTAGCTGCACCACAGCAACTAATACTCTTGCTAGCCCAGTTAATAAATATCTATTGTACAACAAAGTTTCTACATGTGTGTTAGACTCAAGTTTGAATATGAATATATATATTTTTTTGTAATTGTTTGCCTCTAACTCTAGTGCAGTGAATACATATTTAAGGTGCCTTTTTAGCTTAAGATGTGCATACAAATAATATGTAACAGCCGCTTGTTTGAAATTGAATATCACAGAAAACCTTTTTTTAATGAATTGCTTGATGTAAATTTTTATATTCTTCGTTGTTATTCATTCCGTTTATAACTTTTACAATAATAAAGAAGATATTTACATTAAAAATATCTAATTTTTAAAAGTTTTGAGAAAACATTATTAAATCGAAATTTTTTATATTTCATCTTGAAGTCAAAAATATGTAAAAATCATTTTAAATTAAAATTTTATGATAAACAAAAAAGTTTTCTGAAAAACTGAAAATTTATTAAAATTAAAAATATGTAAGTGAAAAGTATTGTTTGGCTCGAGCTCAGACCTGGGGCGAATTACGGCATTCGATATCGAACGAAATACCATACAAAATTTTTTTAATTTGTATGGAAATTTCGTACGATATCGATTGCCGTAATTTTCCCCCTGACTACAAATTTCGTTTTTATTAAGAACTTTGATACCATCAATTTATTTTTAATTAAGAAAATAGTATTACAACATTTGTAATCATCAGACTAGCAGAACGGATCAGTACCTATTTTAAGGTTGCTACACCAGCTCATCAAAATTCTTTAGTCAATTTTATTACTTATCATGGTGGATAGTATTGACTGGGAACACCAACTATTTAACCGTATTAATTAGCATATTAAAAAGCGAAAATTATTTCTACACATTTTTACAAATGAAATCAATTTCGTTTAGAAGAAAATTTCCATCTCTGATGTTTATTATTACTCCGCACCGTTCTGCTAGATTAAAACTTTTCAATATTAATTTCTTAATAAGAAAATGAAAGTTCTTATTAAAAAATAAATTGGTAAAGTCGGATTATTAGAACTCGACCCGAACTATACCTTTCAACTTTAATCTAAACATTTCAAAGCAATTACGTATAAATATGAATAAAATTATAAATTTCACAAGCTTCTTACCGAAAATTCGAAACCAAAAAACGATTTTACATAAAAATTCACCAAATAATTAAAAATTTTACAAAATACCAAAATTGCAACCAAAAAAAAAAAACGTTATTCGCAAAATTCCACCGCTTAATTATATCTATTATTATTTTGAAAAAATTCTAAGAGCAACTCTGTAATATTTGGTTGGTTGTTGTTTTCTAGAAGGAATTTTACAAAAAATATTTTTCTTAAAAAGGGAATTGAATAAATTTGTGTTACATTTTATTTTCACGCACATCTTTGTGGCAAGTGCATAATAGTGTAGAGCAAGCAGATCGCGTTAATTTACTAGTAGCCTGGTTTTGTTGCATGTTTATTAACGATTTGTTGTTGTTATTGTGCACAAGAGACGCCCCATTAAGCACTTGCAACAAACGCATATAATTTTTTTTACATATTCCTTTTAGTTTAAACTAGTTTCCATTGTAAAACCATTCACCCTCCTGCCTAAGATCCCCTCCTCCTTTCACATTGCTGATTAATGTCTTGAGGTGTTACATTAAGTGGCATTTAATTGTTATTTGAGTTGATAAATGTATAATTAAATAGTTAATGATAATTAAATAATTTAATCTATTTTAAAATAGTTTTGTGATAGATTTTTGCACTGATTATAACGAGTTGTTATGTTAGTATAATATGAAATGAGAAGCAATTAAATATTTCAAGGCAACTACTACAAGTACAAATCAGTGAAGTTAATGGTAAATTTGTGTACATATTTCACACTACTGCAAAATTAATACTTAGAAGAAATGGGTGTAGAACTAATTGCTTGTGGTACAAATTTCTGTTATTACAAGTAGTTTTCGGGAAAATCACTTCTACTGTTTTCCGTAAAGGCTGTTTTACCGACATCGCAATTACTTTTACCGATTTAAGGAAATTCTTGGAATTTTAGAGATTTTTTAAACATTTCTTTTTGTTTTTATTTTTTCCAATTTGCTTTTTGACGATTTTATAAAAAAAATAGCGATTAAAAAAAGAAACTAACAAATTTCAGATTTCTGACTTTTTTTTAATTTGTTTAATTTTGCTCTTATTTAAGGATTCATCGATCTTGAAGATTAAATTAAACAACTTAAAAATTCATTAAAATATGCATTGACCGTAAATAACAGTTATCCTGAAAATTTAAACACAAAAACTATCCATTTAGAGTCAACAGAGAGCTATACTATCATATGCTCAGTGTTGCCAAAATGCTGCAGCCATTTCCCGTCAGATAGCCACTGAAAACCCGCTAAAAACCGCTTTCTGAGTAAAAATAAACTCTAATAAAACTGCTAAATTTTTTATAAACATTTTATTTATGGTTTTATGATTTAAAAGTAAAAAAAATTGATTGTGTGTATATATGTATTAATAGGACTTTTTGTATATAGAAATCAGTTTTCGTAATGCAAACCTTTTAACAAATATTCTATAAATAAGGTCGTCAATCTACATCGACCTACTCATCTAAGTCGGTATCATTTCTGGAACAAGAATAAATATCAGATGTTCCGATTTAACGTAATTCTGTCGGAACCACATAGTCGAGAAGAAATAGTATGAAAAAATGGATTTATTAAAGTTTTACTTAATTTACTCTTTTAGTTTGCAATCGATTTCTAAATTTTGATTTAGTTATGCCATGGGCTACATATTTATAAGCAAAACTCAGCCAACTCTTTAAATATTTTATTTTCTGCAGAGTTCTCTGGCTCTAAAGCCTTGAACCTGAAAGAAGTAGACTCTGACATATTATTCCATCTTATAATATTAATAATTCAGCTGGTATAGTATATTTCAATATTTGCTGGGTTACAACATGAAAACCCGTCAACTAAGAAATCTTTCCGCTAAAAAACCCACTGGTGGTGTCTTTTAATAGAATTGCCGCTAATAACAACAAAATACAGTCTAATATAGCGGGAAAACGGACACTTCGGCAACACTGCATACCCCAATAGATTCGTATTGAAGTGCTCTTTCAGAAAAAACAACGATCTCAACTCCACAGTTAAGAATTCTTTTGCAACGAAAAAATAAAAGATCGGATGGGTTTTATTTCGCCGTCATAAAATAAAACTCTGTTGAGGAGTTTTATTTTTTCCAGAAAAAATAATACTCATTTTGTTTATAATTTTTTTAGACTAATTCTTTATTAAGTCTATCTGATATAATGTGTGTAGTAATTTATTTGTTTAATTTAACGATCATGTTTTTTCCAAATTTTCTGCCGAAAGATTTGAACGCAGGTGGTCACTCAGTACCAATTTCAGAGCAGAGAATGCTCTTTCTGATTTTTACTAATAAATATATAAAAGTCCTCAAAAGAATTTTATTTTATGACGGCGAAAAAACTGTCTTTTTAAGAGCTTCATCCGAAATTTTATTTTTAGGTTGAAAAATAAATGTTTTAGATGGATTTTTTACAGCAGCATGAAATCTAGCAGATTTCAATTGAAATCTCTATCAAAATCTATGCAGTTACCACCGGCTTATTCGTGACATTTTCCAAGATTTCGTATCCATACAAGCAACAGTTGATTGGCATATTAATTTTCAAGTGTCAAACTCCACACAAAAAATTATCAATCAAATGCAAAACAGCTGGCGCACCTTTCAAAGATTCATTACTGAGCAGCGTAGTATTTTTCAGTCTAATTTTACAAAAAAAAAACACAGCTGCATCACTGAGTACTGCACGATTTTGGGTAGATTACGTCAATATTTATTCGCGAAGTAAATTTCGTTATACAATATGAGAAATCTAGTCAAAATCAACAAGATTTGCTCGAAATCCCGTAAATACTATATTTTGGTCTGGTGGAAATGCCATATAAGTAACAAAATAACTGCTATAAAAGAAGCTTTTTGATATCACTTATAACCGTTACGGTCCATGAAAATGTTTTCTTGCTATTTGGATGTGTCAGAAGCTAAAAGGCCTAACTACACTTTCCAAAAATGTCTCCATTTTGTTATATTACTACTATCTTATTAGCTGTGAATTCTTAAAAAAAAATTGTTTCACAAATTTTAACTTTAAAAGTTAATTTAATTTGTAAAGAGACCCCTTACTTAGGGGTTGCACGATCAAGTTTTGTCTATCAAGTTTCAATACACTCACTTTTTTACTAATACACTCATACTTTTAAAACTTGAACTTGCTTTTGAAATTCTCTTTCCATCGAGTGTTTCAATTTGGTTCGTTTTTTACAAATATTCAAAACTACTAATTAAAATCAAATTATCAAATATGCTTGTGAATAAAATGAAAAAAGTGTAATCATGTTCTGTGACCAACCATTTGAAGCTGTTTTCTTGACGATGACATCTAGAGAAATAAAATTGCTTTAAAATTACGTGCAGCCTACGACACATCTATCAATTTAAATGAATTATGATAAGCAAGCAGTACGTGTGAAAAACTTGAAGGAAAAACTTGAGCGTGTGGCTGCAGGGTTAACCATTTTTTTAAATTAATATAATTTTCATGAATTTTAGAAATCGATTTTTTAAGAATTACTAATTTGCTCTACTTTTGCTTTTGTGGAGTTAGGCCTTTTAGCTTCTGACACATCCATTTTATTCTTGACATTTATTTCATTCACAGTCATCAGAACGTGCATTATTTTGAATCAACGATACTGTGTCGTACATGATCGTGGCTAACTCAATGGGCGTGTATATGTGAACATAAGGGAAAACGATCTCTTCTCTAGTATAAACTTCTCTAAATTGGAAAAAAACTAATTAGTTTTAAACATTTCTAATGCATTAAAACTAAAATATTCCAACTTTATCTGAAGTTAAGGTTTATATAGTATGAATATTTTAATATGTTTTCTTTTGTTTTTACATTTAAAATATTTCTTCAAGATAAATGAAGGCATAAGAACGCCTACAAAACGAAATTTACATTCTCTTAAACATGAAACTGTTTGTACTAGACAAGATTTGTTTGTTTAACACCATAAAACTGAAAGACAAATTTAAAAAGTGTTCAAGAAAACCTCAAGATATGTGCAGTGCATCATTAATAATTACACTAATCACATGCATACTCTTGAGTTTGAAAAAAGCAAAACAAAAATAGAAAAAAAGGCAAAATAAAAAGAAAAACAGCCTTAAAAAAAATAAGTTACAAAACGGCTTTAAGAAGAAATCTAACAACAAATTAGTTGCTTTGGAAAACAAAAATTCTGAGTGATTGCATGACGTTGATAAACTTTGTTGCCAGTTAAAAAGAATGAAACATGGAAACAAAATTGCTTGTTAAACAGTAAAAAGCTTGTGGGTGAAATAAACAACAACCTTCTTTTCTATTTCCAAAGACAAGGGATACAAGCAGTTACAAGCACAGCTGGCACATGTCAATGTTGCAGCTTAAGGTATTTCTAATGCATAAAATTTATTTTTAACAGAATGTGGCACCAGTTACACCTTGTGTGAAAAGAATGTTGGAAGATTTATACACAATAAAAAATGTTCACTGTTATTTGAAAACCATCTAACATGACAATGTAAGGAATACATTTAATAAATAAAGTTGAGGCATTCGCATGTTACCACTAGTCAGCACATTTTGTCGTCAAAAGTTTCTTTATGCAAACAAAGCTATTACGCATTTCGCCAAATACAACACGTTTGCTGTTGCAATAGTTTGCGGGTAGGTTGCACAAATTTACTGCATTTACGAATCCTTTAACCTTTAAGCCAATGACGCTGAGTGTAATTGTTAAAAATACACGATGCTACAAATACATTAGCTAGCGCTGGTTATTTGTAAGGTTAGATTTATGATATAAATACATCAGACCCTTTTAGCCTTAAAAGCAAAATGTTTTAAGCAGTAGATCCAACAATTTGAAAAACCTTTCTAATATCCTAACACACTTGAATTTATTACCAATGCACATGAGAACATTTCATGTTGTTTTAAAAACACTCTTTTTAATCTTAAACTCCGAGGATAAAAACTTCATTTAACTATTATTCATACAACATCTTACCTACACACATGTTCATTCAGTTCAGTCTTAAACACTCAAACCCATTCGTTCAAACATTATATGAAGAGAACATGAAACATGAAAATAATCAAAACATTCAATCGATGTCACTTGCGTTTCAATTAATTATCAACGAACATCGATGACAAGCAATTTGTGAACGTCTTTCTCATTATTGCAACAAAAAAGAAAAACACAAAAAAGTTTTTAGCAACGTAAATAAATAAAAAAAATTGCAACAGTCACTGCAACAATACATGACCATCACACGAACAAAGAGACTTGAGCTGCATACTACATTGTGTAGGTGTCACACGCGGATTACTGTGTACGGGATTACTGTGTACTGTGTAAATGAGTTTCATTTTTATACGTTATCTGTTTGCAAAGCAAAAATCTAATAAAAATTAAGATTGTGACCAATATTAAAAATTTATTTTCCGACACTTAGAAAAATTGTTTGAGTGAAACAGAGATTTTGTTTTTTTATTATTATTATTTATTTGAAGATTTTCAAGAGTAACTTTTCATTCACGCTCATGAACATCTCGTGAAAAAAAATTTTATTCATGCACGACTTTATTACATATATTTTTGGCTCACATTCATGCAGGTTCACGTTAGTGAAACAAAAAGTTAGTCATAATCACGAAAGCTCACGCTCACGAAATACTATAACTATAAAATAATAAAAAAATTATATGAAAAAAAAACTACAATAAAGCAAAAAATAATCACTTTAACTCACGCTAATTTTTTTATACTCATGCTCATGTAATTGAAACAAGAAACTAATCACGATCAATAGTGATCATTCAATATTAATACTTTAATTTACAAATTACTTTTTTTATTAAAAATGTTTAATAAATTCAAATTATACTTATTGAGAAAATAATATTGAAACATTTTAATGCCATGCGCGGGATGGGTGCAGCGATTGCTCACACTGGATCATTAACGCAACCGCGTGACTATTGCAAAAAATCCAAGAATTGGGCTACGAACTGCTAACCCATCCAGCATACCCTTTGGATTTCGCCCAGGCGATTATTTCCTGTTTACAAATTTTAAGAGAAATTCGGGCCAAACGAAAAGGTTAGATTTCATTGAAACAATGGAAGGAAAGGAGGGAATGCAAAAACTAGAAAGGCTTAGTCACGCAAGCTCGAAGACGACTATGTTGAGAAATAAAACGCTTTTTTGCCTAAGAAATTCATTTTATCCTAAAAATGACGGAATTATCAAACTGCCCTCGTAAGGGGTGATTTTTTAAGATCTTTCGGCTTTAATTGAAAAAAAACATAAAATTTAGAGAAATGTATGAAATCTTTATTTGAGTCGAGAGAACTATCTATATAATTCAATGTTTAAAGATGATTTCATATAAATGTTGACCGTGGCTACTCTTCAAATGGTTCATACCCTGGGACTAATTTTAGCATCGGAGGATCTAGGCGGCCAGCTGACCGGTCCCAAAAGTGATATAAACCGTTCATCGAACTTGCATCTCAATTGGGCCATTGTTTCGTGTTATATGTGGTATGTAGCACCGTCTTGTTGAAACCACTTGTCAGCCGGTCCAGTTCTTCCATTTTGAGCAAAAACAATTTGTAATCATCGCATCATCGGCACCGAATCGATAATTCATGATAATTCCTGGAAAATACTGGCTTGTACAGCTGCGATAGTTTCTTCTTTCGGCATTCTTCGTGTGCGTATTGGTGATTTAATGTTCAATAATGTAAACTTGATGCGAAATTTAGTCACAATATTCCGAATAGCCACCTCAGAAGGTCACCACAACCGACCATAAAATGGAAGAAGTGTACGTTGCACTTTCTTAACCGTGCATGAGTTTTGATAATAAAACTCATTGTTCGTTTGTAAGTCCATACATGATTAAATTATAGACCAAACTGAACATGTTACACGAAAACAGCTGAGCCGCCAAAAACAGTGCTGCCAAAAACAATTTTATTACTTCCATAATCGAAATAATTCGAATTTATCAAAAATTCATTATAAAAAATATATAATTTGTAAATACAAGCATTGAACTGAAGTGAAAATAACAACTTTAATTACATAAAAATTCTAATTTGAAAAAGTATTAAGCTGCTAAAAGGAGAACAACAACTTGGTTTTAAAATTGCATTTCTATTAGAAGTTATTCAATTGAATTTATGGTTTGGAGGCCTTTGTAAATTAATAATTAAATTAACAAGTTATTAAATAACCCGAATTTTTATTGAATATAATTTTTCTTATTCGAACTTTAGTTTCAGGCGGTGCGTTTGAGTTTGTTTGTGATTGATTTAAGAAAATTAAATACATTTTCAGAAGGAACGGCAATTGATATTTTAAATAAAACTATAAACGAAATTTAAATAAATAATTAAGACTTACAAAAAAGAAAAAAAAGTGTCACTTAATTTTTATTTGTTACAATCATTCATTCTCACTTAACACAAATATTTAAGGCGAGGTTATAATTCTAAACAAAAAAAAAAACATAAATCTAATAATATTTAATAAAAATCCCTCCTTTAAGTAACCACTCCTTAAAATAAATCATTGCGAAAAGCTTGCATTTTATTTGATAATTTCAAAAAATTTTTCTTCCTTCCTCTAGAATCATTCATTCATTCTATTATATATTTTTATGAAAATATTTATGTATTATTTTGTTAAGTGTAGCTGCTTATATCGAACGTGCAACACATGCAGCATGATTAGGCAATATGAGTTGTTAAAAGTTTTGTGCAACATTTTTGGGTAGGGTTCACAAGACAAGAACACAAAAAACAACAAACAACCAGCTTAATAGAAAATGTTTATTTTTGTCTATGATTTTTTATAATTTAATTGTAAGTACATATTTTGTTTAATTAAGGCAGTCTCAGTCGTAAATGCCGTATGAAAATGTATTTTAGTTTGCTAAAAATTGCATTTAATGAATCAAGGTTATTTTTATCAATTTAACCTAGAATTTGGTTTCTTTTTCAAAAATTTTTACGTTTTACGTTTTTACAAAAGTCAGCAAAATAAACCGACTTTTGTACTCGCACACAGTATTGTTGCCAGTATTTGTTGTATGATGACAATGACTCAACTTTATTTTTTCTTACTATATTCGTTTTTTGTTTATTGTTTTTTTTTTGTAAAGTATTTTACTAACATTTAAATGCAGCTGTTGGCAATTTTTTAAATTTAGTTTTTTGCATTTTGTTTAGCCAACAAAAGTTGAAGTTCAAACAATGGTAATGAATGTTGCGATGTTTTTTTTTCCAAAATACTGCTGCAATTAATATTAATTGCACCATCATGAGAACAAATTTATGCAAATTTAATTTTTGAATAGTTTAAAAAATGCACCCATAGAAAATGTCTTTTTTTCAATTTGCATATTACTTGTAGAAAACATGATAGTCTGTCTATTAGCCTTAATTGAAGTCACCATCAGACAATAGCAAAGTTATGCGGTCAAATGTTTTTGCTTTTTTGATTTGAAGATGTTTTACACAAGAAAACAGTAAAAATAAGCAATTAATCAAACGTTGATTGACTTACATACAATCAAGAAATATTTTACATAAAATCAATCAATAAGACCCACTGATTTCTTTTAATTTGACCATTAAAGGTTTAAACATCTTGCTTCAAAAATGCCTTAAAATATCAATGGTAGTTAAGTTTTATGAATCTCCTGGAGCTTCAATCAGACTCGAGGGAAGAAATGTTTTTCAAAAGCTCCGTTATAGATCGACATTCACATGTAAATAACAATCTAATGAATACATTTCTCACTGGCTTTATTACAACTTTTTAATTTTTAAAGACAACAAATTACTCAAAATAAGAAAAACCATTTTTAGATCTGCTACTTTTATGTTGCTTTATGTTATTGTTGTTGCTGCCATTGTTATTTTAATTTAAATTTTCTATGATGGAGATTATTTAAATTACAAATACACTCGCGTTACTCTAATTAGGCAATTGCACGATCTTTAAACTTTCGTAGTCAGACCTCGTACTCGTACAATCATTGCTGAGTGTTACATTAAAAAGATATTTCCGTGCATCGAAGCTCTTATTCATTTTTTTGCTAATAAAATTATCATTACTGTTTGACAGAACGTTCGGGTTCGGTGTCATAGTTTCGGCAGAAAGCTACGTTCAGTTGATGTTCCCCATTTGCAAAAATTTTCTCCGAACACCGAACTTTGCATAAATTTTTTCTACAGGTTTCTATATCAACAAAGATACGCAAAAATGCAACACTGTAAAACATTAGAGTACAAAACGTACAACGATGTCAAAATATATGTTTTTTTAATTGTGCTGACTTTGTTTCAGCCAAATAAATAAATAAATAACACAAATTAAAATTCTTTATTATATTAAATTTTTTTCGCACTTTTTCCCAAAATTAATATTTTACATATTTAATAAAACATTAATAATTTTGTTAAAAACAAATTGCAATTGATTATTGAGGGGTATAGGAACAAGCTCTATGCGCATTTCACTGTTGTTAATGCAGATCATCAGGGAACTTTATATTGAGTAAAAACATAGTTTGGCATCGAGTACAGATTTGGGCTCAGTCTGAAAAAACTTCCAAAGTTCGAGTCCGACCTGAAAATGTGCTTTCGGTCGGACACTAAAAATCTTCTTGAACGTGTATTACTTTTAACATCTCAAAAGAATGTTTTGAAATTACTAAGTAATGGGAAAAGCTCTTATTTGGCTCAAATTTGCGCAGAAGTAGGTAGGGCCAGATCCAGTGGAAGAGAAAAATGGATACTTCCTTTCCCAAAATTAATAAAATATCCTTAATTTGTAATGCGTTGCTAAAATAAAATTTAAGAACTTGCTCTCTTAAAAGTTTTAAACTAGATCCGCGTCTGGTGTGAATAACATTTGAAATGTAATTTTAAAAATTCCTTCCGTGCAGTATCTTTTTACACGACATAAAAATATTTAACAAACACGAGAAATTAAATGTATGAATTTCAATTGAATATAACGTCCCTTAACAGCCAAAATGCCATAAGCACTTAATAATTATCCACAGCATTAGTTGCTGCTGCTTTTGTTATAAAAACATTTCAAGGCAATTTTGTGATAAAATGATCAGAAATGATTTAAAATCGCCAATGATTGATTTCCATAAAAATATACAAATTTAAAATCCTGCACCTTATGCCTTTTTGGCGGCAAGGATTTTTACAAATCTATACAATACATTAACTTTATGGCGTAGCTTTTACCCCTACCCAATAGTATTAAGTAAATTATTTATATTACTTTTTTCAGTAAATATTTTAACTTTATTTATTTTATATTAAATATCGAAAAGTGTAAAAACCAACATAAATGCTAAATGCTTTTACCGCACACAAACACACTCGCCCTGGTTAGGATAAACGACAGATAGGCCGTTGCTGTGTTGACTGCAATGAAGTTGCTGTTGTTGTGATTGTTTTTGTTAAAGTTGCTTTTGTTATTATTATTGTTGTTAATGCAAATAGAAGCTTATGCCACTTTCTGCCCTGACAACTTTAATTTATTTTTTTCACTGGTGTTGTTGTTATTGTTGGCCAAAAGTAAAATATGAAAAGACGACCAACAATAAAAATTAAGATAAATATTAAAGTCATCATTATAATAATAAAATTAAAAATAATAAATAAGTCGAAAGGTACGGTGGGTACGATTGGAAATATGATGGCGAATATTGGCCAAAGTGCATGAACAAAATTTGATATTTCACAGATCATGAGCCTTGCAAACATCGTACGTAGTTAAGATCGTCAATAAGATTGTTAATTTCATTTCGTTAGCATGGCCTCCGCGAAAACGTTTGCTGCGATCGATTCTTTAGAGTCAAATATTTATCACTTTTTCAGACGCATCGAATGAAAGTTAGGCAACATCGCTTTCGATGGGAACCAAAGAGTTATGATAACGGCATAAATTTGTCTCCAATAGATCATTTTTGGCCAATAGAAAGGCATGTGGCACGGCCAGTTGGACCCATACATCATTATTTTCAAAGTCTACATGATTTAAACTAGTAATTACAAAAAAAATTCTATTTAATGAAATCTCAGAATTTCTTAAACAGAACCCATCTGTTTCGCTGCTTGCAATTATCTGTAGGCTTTAGTTCTTGAGTCAATTTGTAGCGCTACACACTAACAAAAGGAGTTGAGCTTTCAAAATATTAGCTACGAATATATATAGAATATACAGCGCTACCGTGCACTCAAGTAAATATTTATATATTGTAGTTTTTTTACATTTAGACAAAACTTTTATTTTTTTTAATGAGCGAAACCTTTCTGGCTTGTCTGCAGAAACACCCATGGTCAAGGCAGGACTCGAACCTGCTTCTTAATCTAGCGGAGTGTAATTCGAAACGTTTTCTTTGGTTTAAATGATTAACGGGTTCTTGAATTAATTTTATTTTATTTTATTTCCCATTTAGGGCAGTGATATTATCGGTGCTTCAGCCGGTGCAAACTTGTTGTTTGCTACAAAGATTATTACGTTTGAATATTGTGACCGCCGGCTTTCTCATCATTTTAGAACATTTCCCGTTCATCTACTGACTGGTGTCTTGAATGCCGTTTCCACAATCCTCACAGACGATCGACGAAAATGAGAGATTTTCTTATAAATTTTCCAGCCAAGTCGGCTGTCTAGATTGTGAAAACTGCACTTTAATGTTGAAAGATCGTAAAAAAAAGTTGAAGACCGCGTTCACAATTATTTGCAAAATTTGTAATGCCTCCTCCATTGAAAACTTTTTTAGGCAATTCCGTACGTTTAATTTTTTATTCTTTTGAGAGTTTTTTTATATTACTCCAAGTTTCTCGAAAGCTTTATAATTACATATCTTATAAATTTTTTATTGCTCCACAGTGCCATTAAAAAATAAGCAGCACACCAAACATCAACTGAAAATTACAATATTTTGTTGCTTGCTGTTGCTGCTTCTGCTGCTGTAAAGCAATAACAATTATGTATGTTGATGCTGTAATGTGATCTCTTTTTTTCTTTTTTCACTGCTCGTTGTTTTTTGTTTTTATTGTCTATAAAATTGAATCACTTGATCCAGATGACGATGGCCAGATGATGATGGTGCTGCTGCTGCTGCTGCTGCTGCTGCTGTTGATGATGAAAACTGGGGTTTAACAAAAATGCTGTAACTTTTACTAGTCTTTTTTATTTGTTTTCATAAAAAATGTAATAGTTGTTTGTTTTTATTATTTTATGTTGGATTTCTTTTTTGTGTCTTATTTCTTTTTTTTAACTTCTCTTGGTATTTGTTTATTGAAGTCTTAAATTGTGTCCCAGTCTTTCATTTCGTTGTACGCTTCTCTATAAATTTCTAGCTGATGTTTTCCACAACATGAAGCGTGACTTTTATGTCAATTTTTTTTCTTCACTTCATTTTTACTATAGTTATTTTTTTTCTTCTTTTGTGTAAAAAGAGTTGTAGTTTTTTAATAGTTGGTCATTTGAGATTAAATTACCTGGTTAGAAATACATGTTAAATTATAAAAAAAGCCAACATGCTCAGAAATGACAAGTGTCAGATTGTTAAATGTTAAATGGGTTTACAAGGCGAGTGTGTAAATTGTCAAATGTTTAAAGCGTAATCTTACTTTTCTCGCTTTTATAATTATTATTTTATTAAATGTGAATGAAATGGTTTGAATTAAAATGATTAAAGTAAATGCTGTCAGAAATCCTTTTTTGGGCAAGAAGTCATTTATAGATCTAATTCGAGTTCGATTGAGATGAATTTAAATTTTCAATATGTACTCGCATCCTTAATTGAACATAGAGAATGTGTCACTTCTCATATAAATGCACAAATAGTATTATTGCGGAGAGAAAATCTTTATGCTTTTAAAATACTTAGCAGGAGTTACAATCAATGTTGTCAACTCAGTGTTTTTAGCAGTTAGTTTTTAGTTTTTGGTGACACTAAGTCTAACTAACACAAAATGTTTGCAAATCTGAGCTTTAATGCAACATTGAACATGTTTCTTTTATTTTAAAATTGGTATATTACCATCTTTAACGATGCACATTATTCATAACAATTTCAAAAGGATATTTACATATTGCTAAAAAAGTGGTATAAATTGGTGGCATTTAGAATGAAATTTGTTCTAAGTCCATATTCAGAAAAAAATAGTTTTACGTGTTTTTCCCTGCATGTTGATAAGTTCTTTCGTTTTCATGAATCATTATAAGCCTGCTATTCTGTTCATATAAAAAAGCCTGTGTGAAATATTTATGAAGTAATTTGGCTGATTTTGATTTTTAATTTATTGTGGCAAACAATTTTTAAAAATTAATATAATCATAAATTCAATAACTATTTCATTTATTTGTTTAATTCACAAAAGTAGAAATTATATTTAATGTGTGTATTAATAATTTTTACAGTGGCACAAACAAAAAAAGATATCAAACATGTTTTTAATTACCAACGTCAAACAATGTTGAATACTTATAAGTAATTATATCGAAATTGTTTTGCTAAATCACAATATTGGCATCATTTGTTACGTGACAAATTTTCCAAGTGAAATAATCAACGAAAGAAAACACTTTTTTTTAATTTAGTATTTTATTTAGGAAAATACGTGTTTTTCTCTTGGTTTTAGTGCTTTTTGAAATTCAAAAGTTGACAGCACTGACTGCAATGGTTGGTGTAGAGAAAGGCAAAGAGTGGGGTAAACAGGAGGAGGGTGCATTATTTTTGTCGGATTTTTAATTAAACATATGGTTGCTTCTTTTTTCAGGCGAAAAAAACACTAATTAAAATAATATTTTCAATAATTTTTTAATTTTCCCATCGAAGCAGAAAAAGTTTTAATAAAATTCTTTGATCCAGCTGTTTTATTAACTATTTTAAGCTGTAAACCACATTTTAATATATAAATTTAATAACTTATGTTTATGTTTTCATTAAAAATATATTCATAAGTAGAAGTAAAATGTCTGCCTGATGCCATTAAGAACCATTAGAAAAGCATTAAGCCGTAAATCATGTGTTTTTTTATATCAAAATGTCACTTTCGTTTGTAGTAATTTTATATTTTTTAAATTCAATTCAAAGATACATAAGTATATATGCAAATTGTTTTAATTATTTTTGTTTTCTCATTTAACAATTCAATAAATTTATACTACCAGTCATTTGTTAATGACATCGAAGAAACAACAGCAACAACAAGACAATGTTTTTATTTTAAAACATTCACAAACATGATATTAAACAAATAAATTGTAAAGAAAAAAATTTTAATATTAAAAACTGCTGTCATTTGCATTTTTTTTAATATAAAAATGAATAAATAGTTTTACAAGAAATATTATAATGAAATTAGACATGATGTCTTTTATTTCATTGTCTTTGATATAACAGATCTCGATAGCTTGTTTCATTTGATGCCATTTTTAAACTGTTTTACAGTTCGTTTAACAATATGTTAAGAAAAAAGCTGTCGGCTATAGATGATCAACATAATTTAATAAACATATGAAACTGTGCAGTGCACATATCGGTTAGGTCTACTTTGGGATTTTTTGTTAGTATTGAATTAAAAAGGTTATTCTACTATTAAATTTTATTATTCAATGTGAATTTACATGATAATGGATACAATAGAAGTGTTTATATTCATTATCAGTCAGATTGGTTTTTTATAATAATATTGAAGAGTCGAAATAGTCACAAAGTGTACTTAACCGATATGTGTAGTGAACAATCGGTCAACCATATATTAGAGGCAAACTAAAGTAAATATCTTTTTTTAAAACAAGATTTTATCGGCTTACAAAAAGAGAAGTGTATACTGGGAGGATTTCTTAGAATAATATAAATGAATTTCGAGACTCTAAAGGCCCAGGCACATAGAAGCCGTAGTAGGTTATATGTTGCTTTTTTCAACTGGCATTAAAGTAACGGAGGAGGATGTCGACAGAATAAGTACTTTCTTGAAAGATATTGTCAAGATTAATTTGATTAAATTACACATTTTCAATGTAATTCGAGGATATTCTGGAATTTCTTTTAATTGCAATTTTTATTTAATTTTATTTTGTCCCCACACAATTCAAAACAGCTTATGCCGTTTTCTTTTCTAAAAAAAATTTAACATTTCTTTTACTTAAAAATATGCCATTCATAGTTTTCTTAATTTTTTCTTTGTAAGTGATGATACAATAATTTCATTATATTGCAAATTTTCAATAAAAAGGACAAAAATGCTGCACTTTTTTTCTAGAAAAGAAAACGCCATCATTAAAAGCAAAGCAAAATAAACTAATAGCTGTCAAAGTACTCCACGTACGTTAAAAGTTGCCCAACTTTACTACTTTGCGTTGACGGTGACGTACGGAATGGGACAGAGCTCATAAGAAAACCTAAATTTCTACTCAGTTGTCAGTTGAAACAAGCGACGTATAACTTACGGCGGATTCTATATGCCTCGGCCTTAAGTATTAAGAACTTCCATTTCTTATTATCGAATCGAGGCATAGAGGAGTATTTGTGCCAAAAAGCTGGTCAAAAAGGCAAAAATTAATTTAAAGAAATCTTAAAAATTAATTACGCAGATCAATACACAACAAAATTTTACATCATGTTATACATTTTTACGATGTTATGTTGCGATTTGTAGCTCTAGAACACTGCTGAAGCCAGGAAAGTGTAGAAAATTACATCGCTTTTAACGTTTTTTCGGTTTCAAGATGTTTATATATTTGGCTAAACGAATAAAGGTATTACATTGATTCTTTTTCCACTGAAAGATTTATTCAAAAGCTATTTTTGATATTTAAAAATGAAATTATATTGAATATTAATGTTGAAACAATCGTTTAAAATTTAAATTTATACGCTTTTTTGAAAAAAAAAGTTTTTAAAAGTGAAGAGGTAGCAAATGCATAAATTATATTTTATACCACAATAAAATTTAGAATCTCTAATTTTAGAACAAAAACAGTTTGCACAAGTTTGCGCCATTATTTTTAAGGGTTTTTTTAATTTTCAGATTTAATCTTTTTTCTCATCATTAATTTTTCAAATACTTTTTTTGACATCATAATCTTTTGTGTTTGAAAAACATCCAAAAATCTGGTACTAAATTGTTTATATCAAATTACACCTAAAACTAACAAAAAACTCAATCTTCCAATTCAAAAAACACGTTTAATAATTTTGGCCAGCTTTTTGGCTCAAATACTCCTCTGTGCGAGGGGAAGTTTATAAGTCTCTGGAAAACCACATAAATAGCATGAAGAATTTGAAGTCAATTAGATTTCTCAAAATATTTAAACTGCAAAAGCTTCAAAAGGCGGTTTGTTTGGCTATCAATTGACTGGCACAACTTTTTCTAATTTTTGAGAAATTGAAAAAATAGTAAAATGATATTGCTTTACGTTGGGGAGTTTTTTTTGTTAAATATATTTTTTTAAATTGTTGAAAGAGTTATAACGAACTCTGAGGGAGCGCGCAATTTCATTCATAACTAAGAAAGTTCGTTATAACCGGAGTATATGTATTTTAATAAATAGAATGTTCTCCTAAGTTACTCTGCAGCCACACGATCAAGTTTTGCTGTCAAGTTTTTTACACATACTGCTAATCAAAATTCATTTAGATTGATTGATAGCTTTAACATAGGTTGCACACAATTTTATTATTCAAAATGTCATCGTCAAGAAAACGCGTCATTACACTTATTACTTTTATTCACAAATATATTTTATTTTAATTTTAATATTTTAAATTGCGGCAGAATATTTGTAAAAACCAAACCAAAAACTTATAAAAAACATTAGATTTTTTGAAAACATTTTTTGTATATTTTTGAAAGAACATCAAATTGCCACATAAAAAATAGATTGGTGAAATTGATAGCAATCTAGTTTTCAATTTAAAAAGTTTGACTGTGTTACGAAAAAAAGTGTGAGTGTATTTTAAATTGAAAGGAATTGAAAGGCAAAAATTGAACGTGTGGCCCCCAAGTAAAGTCAACAAACAACTGTCAAAATTTCGGGAAAAATTAAACGAAATAGTTTGTTTTATTTATACATTAAAGGATTGTAGGTCGTCTTAGCGACCAGGCGAAGATTCAGCTTATGCTTCTGGGGTGCTTTTTTACGGGAAATTTAGGGGAATCTAAAGGTAGACAAGAAATAATAGATTCTATATTTTGCAGTTACTACTTAGCTTTAAAATCATGTAAGAAAAATAACTTCACCAACAAACCGATTTTTACGCTTTTAGAGTAAATTAAAAAAGTTGAAAAGTATTGTTTGGCTCGAGTTCAGATCATGAATTTAGGAATTTTTTATTACCAACTTTGATAAATTGAAATCATTTTTTATTAAAAAAGTAACATTAGAAAATTTAAAGTCATCGGACTATTTAGTAGAGTGGATTATGATTTGTCGCTACACTATCTCATTGGCATTCTTTATTCAATTTTAGAACTTTTCACAATGCACACTAATAACTAAGAACACAATTTAACCGAATTATCAAACAAATTAGAATAAGAGGAGCAACAATTATTTTGTTACAATTAAATTAAAAAGAAATAGTGTTTGAAGGAAAGCATCCAAATAATATTATAATTATTACTAAAATTAAAAGTGTATGTTCATAAAAACAATTTATTATTCTATTAAAGATAAAGAAATATTTTTGAATCCTAAAAACAATAAATAATCTTTAAAAAAAAAATATTAATTTATCAATGGTTATTTTGCAATTAGCCCCACAGTGCAATACTAAATTTATGATGAGTTAATAAAGTATTTCATATTAATTTAAATCAGATTTAAAAGATATAAAACTCGATTTGTAATTTTTTATTATTAACCTTATCTTGCATTTTAACTAGAAAAACTAAACAAAACTTTTAAATAGTATTAAAAAACCGGTGAGATTTCCATATTTTTCTTTCGAAAAACAAAACTAAAATAAATTGTGTAAAAAATACAAATTTTTAATTAAATTTTTGCATAATTTAACTGAAAATTTTTATTTTATTAATGTTTAAAATATATTGACTTTGAAATATGAAGACGTTAGATTCGTATCAGTAGTTTTTAATTTTATTGTTAAAATTTTACGATACCAAACAGTTTTATTGGAATGTTAGAGTTTTGTGTTTTTAAGATAATTTATTCATTGTTGACTTTTGGAGACTTTATGAATAAATTTGAAAAAGTTGTTTTGATGCTTTAATGGGGGTTTAATAAAAAGTGCAAAGATCGAAGAAAATACTTGAATATTTATTAAATATTATGAATAACATAAACGACACTAATTACGCTGGTGCAGAAACCCACTTCATTCACACACATATTAAGTGCAAGAATACAACAAACGCTATTGGATTGGGTGAAAAATACATATTATATACAAAACGTATAAATGTTAATTCACAGTAACCCAAAAATTTTTGTGAGTGCATAAAAAAAATAAAAATCAAATTAATTAATTAATATTGCTTTAATGTAATAAATACATTAAACTTCATCTTTTGAGGTGCATCTTTACCACAGAGACCAATTAGGGCCCATGTGGACCAATTCAATGAGGACTGGCAGCCTTTTAATTTCTCAGAACTGTTTCAATAAAAAAAAACATTTGTTCGCAATTATTTCTTTAAAAATATGAATCAATTCCTAGTGTAAAAAATAATCGTGGGAACTTCTAAAATCTTGTTTTTTTAATTTAGAAAATATATATATTTTGTTATATTTAACAATATCGTTGACATGCCTTCGTTATTATGTTTATTGCTTAAATCAGCAGCTAACCGTAACGTAAACGTATTTCTCTGTATTCCCACAGTCATTAAGAAAAATTTAAATAAATTTGTTTTCGAAAACAAAACATTTTACTTAATGGAAAACTTAAAAAAAATCTTTTCAAACTTGACTCTTAATAACTTGAAATTACAAACTTAAGCATCTTCTCCGAACAACAAGAATACGAATGCCACAATTCCTGCCAACTTGATCACCACAATACAAAACAAAATGGGAAAGAAAATTAAACTTACTTACAACAACAAAAAATATTAATGCTTAACAATTTGTATTTTCAGCAATAGTTCTTAGATACCAATATCGGAAACATTCAACGAAATGTGCACAATAATAAGAATAATAGCTACAACAACCAAAAGGAATTCTGTTTCATGTTGCATGTAACTTGTGGTTGCCTTCATGCATAATTCAACAAAGCTGAGCAAGAAAAAAAACAGCAACCTACAACAACAAGCTAATTGTAATTTCAAATTCTAATCTGATTTGTTGCAAACTCTTAAACCATTTAGAAAATTAAATTGGCTTTCAGCAAATACAACACTTGAGAGATACAATAACAACGAAACGATATTGCGAATAGTGCTGGCGATTTCACACAACAATTAATTACTTAACTACTTTTCATTTGGGTACTCGATCAGAGATGCCAACCCGAAATCGGAATTTGGAAAAGATGTAGATCCAGGTATTTTAGATACCTTAGAATATGAAATGTATACTCTGAAGTAAATTATCGTTTACAGATCGCTATTACTCGAAACTAAAATACAGTAATTTTGATTTAGCTGCACAATCAACTTTGCACGATTTCTTGTGCAGATAAGTCAAAAATGCTGTTATCTTAAATGTATGTTTGTATGTGGATACAAGCAAAATACATTAATTTTAATGATGCCGACTTGCGAGCGATTTGTGTGACCTGTATGCGATATTTCTTAATTATAAATGGCATAAGTTGGATGTTTATCTAAAAAGTGGCCGCCATATTTTTTTAATGTGTGCAGCTAACTTTGATTTTTTATATCAAAATATTTTAAAACTGCCAAAAAATATGGTAAATATGCAGGTATACAAAACGCACTTCAACAAGGTTTAGGAAGAATAATTACAGAAAATATGTATTTTTGGGCAGTTAAGTAAAAATGCAGCTAACATTGATTTTTTTTATGAGATTAATTTTAAATTGCCAAAAGTTTTGGGCAGTTATCTTAAATGTGCAGGTACAAAACGTACGTAAAAAAAGCAATTTGTATGGGGTTTTGACGAATAGTGTATGAAATTATTAATTTTGTGCAGTTAAGTCAAATGTGCTCTTAAACAAAAGGCAGCTAAATCAAAACTATTGTATAAAACAAAAACAAGTATGTAAAACCTTTACGCGTTGACTTATGATTTTGTTCTTAAATGTTCTGAGATAAAAATTATAATAAAAGAAACACATGCACATAAATAAAAACACTCCTTCAAATTTACAATGGAAAAAATTATTCCCCTTGCGAATAGACCCCAGGTACAAAATCGTAATACCATAACTTGGAATATCTTTGTCCACAGAGCATATTTTTTCTTTCTGGAGCATATTTTCATATTCACTCTCGAAGTTCCACTCATTTTGTGGGTTACATTGTTTCTTCCTTATTATTTATGCCACTCAAGTTAGAATGGCAGACAGGGAAAAAGATCCGCTTTTAAAAAATTTAACTGGAAAACTGTTAAACTATTTGATAGGACACAGCCAACGCAGCGACTTTATCGTTGTTTACACACATGATAAAAAATTATTTTAGTTGAAAAATTGTAGGTAACAATATTTTTGCATTATTTTAGAATAACTACAAAAAGAGATAAAATTTTGTGGCAAAGTGGTAGAGTTGAGATAGATCTACCACAAAAATGGTATAGTTGGCACCACTGTACTCGACACAAGGCCTATTCAAAATATATTTGCAAGAGTGCAAACAATGGAGAAGCTAAATTTCAGACTCCATATATAACAAATATTTTTTTTTATTTATTTTCATATATAACTGGATAGTTAGATTATTTATGAAATCAGAGTTTCATTGATCTTGTTAATAGTCCTTCAGTAGATACTTTTAACGATTTTTTTGTCAACTTAGGAATATCTCTCCCGCTTGGTACTGGCAAAGTTACTTAAAGGATATTGATATTTCATTTGCCAATTCATAGCGTATTTTTGATCGAATAACACCAAGAAAACATTAAATTGCATATAGTTTTGCCGCTTGATTTAGTGTTGAAAAAGTTATATTTTGAAACAGAGTTGTATTGAATTTAATTATACAAATACAACTCCAAAAGTAACTTTTTTAACTATTCAAAATTCTTCGGGATCTTTCTTTTCTAGAAAAAAATATTCATATTTTGCACCTTTTTTTATGAACATTTGCAATATAATGATTTACGTTAAATAGTGAGTTGGAATTTTTGCTAAACGTTTGTTTAACTCTTTCTTAGGTACTAGAAAATATCGGTGGAAATTTAAAAAAAATGTAAATTGCTTCAATTTCTAACCGATTTTTTAAACAACTTTTATCCTTGCAGGATTCTAACCAAGGATATGATATTACTTATATAACACAAAAGCAGCTATATTTTTCTTTTTTATTATACACCTGCTGTAAAACACATTTATTAGTTGATATCAAATAAAACTTAACACACAGCTTTCTTTAATCAAAATATATTTTAAAAAAGAGGAAACACTTCTGTCACTTCTCTGAGGTTTACCTTTTGGCTTAAATAAATCCAATATCCATTTCTTTTTCACCAATGCCAGCGAATTTACAAAAAAAATATATAGTTTAGTTGTATATTTTTCGTTTCACCGGGCCGGAAAGAGTTAAGAGAACTATGAAATGCAAATTTGTTGATAAAAGATTTAACAAAATTAATTTTTTCTAAAAAAGAATACGGCAATAGTACCCATTACTTAAGAATTCATTAGCACTAGTTGAACATGCTTTTCTGCATGTTCGATTTGACAGACAAAAATTATCTGGACAGGTTAGAAAATGAATGTTAAGAATGTTTTGAGAAACATAAACTTCTTATAATTTGATGTTTTTCGGAAGCCAAAAATCACGTTTGAAGCTGTTAACACACTTCTTAACAAAATATCAACAAATAAATTTATTTTCATTGTGATATGAAAACATATTACAGTTAATTAGCAAAAAACTCAGAAACGAGTTCAAAGTTTTTAATTTACTTACACCTCCACGAGAAAAACAAAAAAAATATTCTCCGTCCAAGAGTTGTGAGTAAAAAAGTTATTCGTATAAATTTATAGACCACAAACGATTTCTGAATGCTTAAGTACGACTTGAAAAATACTTTACGATTACATACTTTGCCAGTTCTGTTAACGTGATGTTTTGACTTCCACTAGTGGTTAGTCTCAGATAGATGTTTTAGATTTTTCCGTTTTTTATATTTTTATTTTTATAACAGAAATAACTACAATAAAATGTTTAAATATCTGAATCTTAAAGAAGCATTTGTAGTTTTTTATTTTCTTTTCTCTCTGTCTTCGCATTACGAATAGTTTCTGCCAGTTTTTCAAGTCCAACCATATAAAGCATTTGAATAACATTAGTGTATTCAGTTATTGCCTATAAAAGGTTTGTTGTAGCATTTTTTTAACTCATTTTAATTCCTCAGAGTGGATTTTCCTTTTAATCCGTGTCTATGATTTTTTTGTTGGTGCAGTTGTTATTTATTTGTTAAATTTCTTTCTGTTTTACAGAATATATAAAATAAAATTGCTATTTATTTAGTCGTAGCTAGAGAATTACAACAGATTTTAGTCTGTTTTCATAGCATTCACCACTGGTAATTACTAAGTAACTGGTAACTAATACCTTTTGTTTGTGACACAAATATAAAGATTTAAAGATTTTGTTGAACGCAACTGCACAAGACACGCTATAACTTATGGAACTAGTGGGACAATTAAATACATCATAAATGCTGCCAAGAATATTGATTAATCAGTGAAATCGATTCAAGGAAAAAAATACACAACACATAAAATCTCTTTCAAGGCGACAATCTTTCAAGAATTTTAAGACTACTGAACAAGTATGGGAACAACAAAGGACGTCAACGGGACGGTTTTTCAATCCTGCGAATATATAAACGTAATAACAACGGCACGGCGACGGCTTTGCTAGTGTATTTTACATTTAGTATTATAGTTTTCGTCCTTTTCAACTATAGTTTTTATTAATATCCTTTTATCTTTATGATTTTTTGTACGAAATTTCTCCTTTCTATGAGTTTGTATTGTGAAGGAACGTTTAAAATTTTTTATACATTACAACCCAAACTCTGTTTTGTTGAAGTCGAAAGGCTTAGTGTCGTAAGCGTTGAGGTTCTGTTTGCCAACGTCGCGACGCGTCGGTAACAGCAGTACTACTGTGTAATCTGGCGAAACAAAGTCAGATTTGTCCGTCTATAAATTGAACACCAGCAAAATGATATGCTTTCTCTATGTCGCCACAAACTTCTTCAGCATGCTTTTGTTTCATTTATTTCAAATCAAAACACTTTTTTTATTTTCCAGAAATAATTTCTAAGGTTAAAGAATAAATCGCTTAAATACGAAAATTTAAACTTTCATCGGAAATTTGCAAATTTCTCTCACTTAAATCAAATCATAAAAAAGAACTGATAACAATGAAAACAAACAAGCCGTTAATGTTGAGAATGGCCTAAGTCCGTTTGTAACTGAATTGAGATCACACTTGGTCACACGATCGTAAGGAAATTTATCCTTCAATACTGTGAGCGTGCATGAGCGTGATTACAAGCAATTAACTTAAAAAAGTTTGCCTGCGTAAATGGAATTTTCGTGTTCGAACTCAAGCCTGGCTAAAATAAACATTTACAGTACGTTTATCGTTTTCATTCAATCATTTTTATAAAAATATTTTCACTACAATTATGAATTAATACAAAATCTAGAATAGGAAATTGTTCTTATCACAAATGTTTTTACAATAACCCAATGAACCAAACGATATCTCATAACAATATCGAAAGGTTATAATCTAGGTCGTTTTGGAATCACAAATGTCAGCTTTCTTTAAAGTATTAATTTTGCTTAAAAAATATTTACAAAATAAATTTATGTTTAACAAAATAATTTATAAAGTCATTTTCAGTAAAATATTAATTGTTTTATTAAAAACAGATATATATCGTTGACATAAAAAGGACTTATCTTTTTTTTAAGTTGCAATTCTAAGCTTTTCTTGTGTATTTGAAAGTGTAATGACAGAAGAGATTGAAAACGGCGTTTCGAAAAAACATGAGACACTTCCTTTCTATATTAAGCCCACAATGTACTTAATAATCAATTTCAATGTGGTTTTAAGAAAACAATTAATATTTTACTGGTTATTAATTTTGGGAAAAAGTGTGCGATTATAAATTTAAAAAACTAAACTTTAGCAATTCCCATAAAAAGCACTAATTTATAAATTATATTGAATTTTTTTCTTAATGTTTCAGCAAATTAGAAAAATATTTAAAATATATATTTATGACACTATATTTACGATGAATGGTCTAATATGATATTATAAAAAATTCTATGAGGTGATAACGTTTTCGTTGTCATATCGTTCTTTGGTTTATTGGGTAATTGGTTCGAGAATAGCACTGTTAATATTACTGTTAAACTTTTCATAAAATAATTTTTTCGCAAAATAAAAATAGCTTTCCCTATTTGCTCTAGTTTTTTGTTTAAATAAATTACAAAACTGTTTAAATTATCTCCAAACAAATTTATAAAATAAGCAAACTATTATTTACTATTTTTTCTGTTTTTTTTTTTGCAACAGATTGTTATTAAGTTAAGTATTCTATATATTTTAGACAAATGAAAAAAATGTGTGCAACATAAGCAAATATTCTTCTATTTCTTTCATGCCACCATCACGGTTTTCTTAGATGTCTTAATTTTTCACAACAATTTCTTCGTTATGATAAATATTTAGATTAAAAATATATACAAGTACTCATACCGTCTAGGTGGTGTCCGACCGATTAATCGGATACGGCTTCAATTTTGGGCAAAACCGTAAATAATCGTTATTATACATTAGTGTTGCAAAATTTTTCGCAATGCCCGTACTTTTATATAAAGAACAATAAATAAATTAAAATAGAAGTTTGTACGCTCTTATGGCTTCGGCTAACATCGCCATTCATACATACATACACAGGGTGGCGCAAAAGTAATATCATAATTTTAATTGGCTGGCATTTTTGCAGATAGCGCCAAATCTCACTATGCTCTGACATTTCTGATTTAGATATATAGATAAATCGTTGTCAACAAGCCAGGGAAAGACTGTAGGCTTCTGATAGGTTTTATAACGGGTCACGCCAAAAGGGCGGGACAACTGACTAGTTATAGCTGCAGATCCTGTGGGGTGCCAGGGGAAAAAAGAGACGGTGGAGCACATACTCTGCTACTGTACGGCACTCATACATTCCAGAGCGAACTGTCTGGGTGATCATTACAACCAATATGTCGGGGAAATCTCTGGAATTGGACGAATGAGACTCCTAGCACTCACCATGAGCATGTGAAGTACTTTTGGTATCATCACATCGATCATACTTTTTCATTTACGGGTTATCGTATATCATGGTAACGCTAAGGACCGACACGGTATATGCGTGGTCCTTATGACCGGCTATCTTAACCTACCCAGAGAGAGATATATACCCCAAGAACGTGGAATTATTGTGATTGTTTATTTGACAAATTTTTAGTCTGTTGTTTTACGAAGATGAAAATCATAACGCATAAATGACAAAGCACATTTCCACTTAAATGATTATGCTAACTAACAAGCAAAGTTTGCATTTCTGGTGCACAGCGAATCTACATACATACATAAAATCCATAAAGAGCCATTGCATCTTCTCGACGAGCATCATATATTTTTTTATCGATTAATGTCAGCAATTTTACACTTTCAAATAAACTTTTTATGAAAACAGATCTATTTTTTTTCATTTATGACAAATTGACTGCGAGTTAAAAATGTGACATTACTTTTGCGCCACCTTGTAGTTATAAAAGTTACGTGCCACTTAGTACACGCTCATCACTGAAATCGATGGTTTCAGTTTCTTTTTTTACCGGTTATTTATTGGCGTTACTGTCGGTATTCAAGTTTTTTTTTCAATTACAATTTTCTTTTTTTTAAATTTATTATCCAAAAATATGTAGAATTCTGATTTTCCACCCATAATTATTTTAATGCGGTCTGCGGCAGAACAACATCTGCCCTGGCTAGTGGTAAAACAACGTCATAAATCAAAAAGCTCGTCCTTTGAGTTTTAAGATTTTAATTTGAATTTTTTTAAATATATACTCTTCTCAAGAGGTGAATACAGAAGATTTTTGTATGAATTATTAAAGCAGGATGAAGATTCTTAATTCTTTTAACTATTTTGAGATATTATGTTTTTTACATAACTGCTCTATATATTTTCATGAACGTATTGATCTCAAGGACCAACATAAATAAATAAAATTTGACTTGGCTCGACTTTGACTGGTTATCGTAAATTACACCGAACTTCGGCCTAACTTCGGATTTTAAAAAAGTGCCTTCGGCCAAACGCTATTTTTAAATTTTCCGCAAAAATAAAAGAAGCAGATACTGGAACTTAAAGAAACAAAAATGTTGAAGCATTTTATTTGTTAATGTTGCAAATAAATTTCTTTGCACACACAAAAACAAGCAAAAAAAATTTTTTTTATTAAAAATTTCAAGTGTTGAAGTTTAAATCTTTATTTATTGCATAATAATATGTTTGTGCCTCTGGGATTTATAAATAAAAATTCTATAACAATTTTAAAGCTACATATCTTTATGCGTCTGTCTTTCGGTCTATCATGTTGTTTTCACTGGAACGCAGTCGAATGCTGCACGAACCACTGAACCCACATTAGATTTGAGCAAAAAAAAAATAAAAAATATCAAAAAAATTGCATTTGAAATTTATTGTATTTATGAATTTCAGTTTTGCAAGCTGCTGTTAAATTTTTTGCAAGGAAATTTTAATGGTGTTTTTTCGTCTTCGCTTAGACTATTAATTGCTGTAAAAGTTGTTTATCTTCTATGACAGAGTTGCAAGTTGTTAACTAAATAGTATGCAGTAGGAGTTGTTATTGTCAATAAAATGATTGACAAGCCATTGTCAATTATGATTGGGAAACTTAGAAAGTAGTTTAACTATACATTTGTACATGCATGTACGAATGCAAGCCAATAAATAAGTCTTTGCAAGCAGTTAAGGTAAATAATTTTTTGGTTTAATTTTATATTTCAACGCCTCTAAAAATTGAGATTTGGGAAGGTCCTAAAAACATTCGTGTGCTTTTTTTCTCAACTATTTCACGCACTTAACTCTTCGGTTAGTCAAAGTCAGTTTTGGATTTTAGTGAGATTTCCCAAGTAACTCCTTCAACTGGACGAGGTTTTATCTTTATAGATTTAAGGCTGCGTTTAAATCAGTGGTGACCGATTCATAGCACAATTGTGCAGAGAGTACTGACAGGTAATTTTATCCTCTTTCATTTAGTCGTCGATGAAACAGCGACGAATGCACATGAGGCAGCAAACACACATGTTTCATTTCAATTTGATTTATATTCTTTTAATATAATAATTTTTCTGAGTATGTGACATTGTTTTAAGAAAATTAATTGATATTTTTAAACATTTAAATTAAGTTTTTAATGAATATAATATTGGTTTAATCGAAAAAATCCAAAAATATATTTAATTTTAAAGATTGGTTGAAAACAATTCAACTTCATAATTAAATTTTAATTTTTCTTAATTGAATATTGTTTTTACTTTTTCCGTGAGCAATGAATTTCTGCAATATAAACTATTTAAAAAGTTATTTAATTTTATAAGCGTATAATATTACCAAAGGAAATATATGAAGCATTATATTTCAAACGCTTGTATTTTTATTTAATGGGTAGCTTTGTTAAGCATCAATACAATCACAGTTTTAGTTGTGGTCACCATTAATTTAAATGGAATTCCTTTGACCAATATTTGATTTGTCTCTCAAGTACAAGTGCTTGATGTCAGCACGAAATTAAATTTTCTTCCATTTTATTAAATTATCAAAGTCCACCGTCTCAGCCAATTCAGCTTGTTTTTCCTAGAAAAGTATTGCCCGTCTGTTTTTTTTTAATTTTTGAGAAACCGAAATCATTTTGAATTTCTAGAGTGCTACTTAAATTACTAAATAACTTTGTAGACTTATTCAATTGCCCTCGTCAATTCACAATTATCTAAAAACAAAATAAAGAACTTGATTGAAAATCTGTCAGAAAAATGTCAAAACTTTCCATTAGAGAACAACCTTAATTAATGGCAGGCAAACTTTGAGTAAGGACACCAGGACACTGCAAACAGAAACTGTTTCTCCTTCGTATTAAATTTCAAAAAATGCTTAAAACAATTTAGTATACAGGTAACAACACAGCGTGAAAAATATTTGACATTATTGTTGCTTCGTATTTTTTACATTTGATTAAAGTAATTTTTAATTAACCTGTAGTAATAATTCACAAGTTCTCATTTTCACAACGTAATAATGCATACAATACTACGAGTAATTAATATGTTAAATACAAAAATATACTGACTGACAGCACACAAAGTCATACTATACATTTGTATCTGAGTACATATGTATGTATGTATTTATGCACGTACATACATACATACATATGTATCTGTTGCATGTTGTGCTCCCATGATAATATAAAATTACAATATACACATTGCTGGAGGTTGCTGTGTAATTTGATATGACTGACCGAAAAGAGACGATCAACTAGAGCAAATAAAACAAATAAAACAGAGCAGAACTGAACTGAAATGTAATACAGAGCAGGCAGGGAGACGATTTAAAAATAACTATGCACTTGTGCCTTTGAAATCAATTTTTGTAAAAATACGTTTGCTGACTAACACACGATACCACACTGTCAAAGGAGTTCTAAGTGTTTATCTCTGCCACACAAGAAAAGGACACCGAATAAAGACACTAAATCAAAATAAGGACAAAAGCACAGGCAATCACCAGCTACACTCTAGAGAATGACCACCTGGATGGTTGGTTTATATTTATAAATTATTTTAACATGTGTTTTTTATATATACACACATACGAGGGCGGATTGATATTGAAGCTACCTAAGTAGGAAAAACCCATATTTTTTTTAAAACCATTTATTTCTCAACATAGTCTCCTCTCCTCATAGCTCAATACACTTAGTCCAACGTTTCTCCAGTTTTTGTATTCCTTCCAAAAAATAAGATTTTTCGACGTCCTTAAAATAGGCATTTGTTTGGTCAATAATTTCATCGTTGGAGCTAAAACTCTTTCCACCGAGCCATTTCTTTAGGTCACTAGGGGCTTAATCCGGAGAATATGGCGGATGAGGTACCAATTCGTAGCCCAATTCATAGAGCTTTGCCATTGCGACTGCACACGTTTACGTTTATGGTCAATTGAGAGCAAACGCGGCACCCATCTTTCCGATAGCTTTTTCATATGCAAATGTTCATGCAAAATGTTGAACACACGTTCATATGATATGTTTACCATTTCAACAATCTCACGTAACTTGACTCGGCGATCATTCATAACGATATCGAGGATTTTCTTGATATTTTCTTCAGTAACCACCTCTTTTGGCCTTCCTGCTGATGATATTGTTGCAGTGCTTGTTCGGCCGCGTTTAAATTCAGCAATCCTATATTTTACCATGTAATCTGACGGAGCAGACTCACCTTAATGTTTATAGAGCTTTTCTTTTGTGTCTTTCGCCGTTTTCCCTTTCAAATAATAGTGTTTAATCACTGCACGAAATTCACTTTTTCCATTTTTCATGAAACACAAAAGTTGCTTGCTTCAAACGACTACAACAAATAAACTAATCGATGAATTTGGGTGAAATTTTAACAGCTGACGTTTGACAGATCGCAATTTCTAAAAAAAGGTAGCTTCAATATCAATCCGCCCTCGTACATTAGGGTAACGCTCCAAAAACAAATAGTTTTCACATTCTCTACTTCATCCCCCAGTTCAAAAACTATTAAACATAATTTTTTTACGCAATAGATATGTATGATCCTCGAAAATGCTCAACATTATTCGCATACTTGAAATGATCCTAAAATTGATAGATTCGACAATTATGCAATTTTCGCAAAATACCATTATTTTTACTTTAAATTAATTAAATTAAGGCAAAGCTGTCCTTCATTTTAAAAGGCAAGATTTTTTTATTAAAACATCAATCAACTTCTTGGCTTCTTTTTTTGTTATTAAAAAATAAATAAAAAGTACCAAACTAACTCCTTTTAAACAAGATTTTAAAAAAATTGCAAGTTTTTTTTTGTTTTTTGAAAATTCCAAAATAAATATGAAACTTACCTTAAAGTTGAAGCTTGTCAAAACTGAAGATAAGAAAAATGCTTGATGATGGTTTTCATTTGGAAGCTCACGTTTACCAAGTTCATTTGTTGTTTGCCAGTCAAGTCAGATCAGCGGGATTTGGAGTAAATGTGAACGAACGAGGCAACAAACCACTGATTTGATTGAGTTGTGGATTTTACAATACGAGTATTAAGTAGGATTATCGAAATTAAAATGATGGCTTTTAGTCACAAAACAACTCTGCTGCCCTGAAGAGTATTGGCTTAATGAATTATTAGTAACTGCTGTAACTGCGCCACTCTATGTGTGTGTCTGTCCTGAAGCTAACCTGAAATGAATTGAAGAAGTTTTAATACAAATTGATGCCAATACGTTTGCACGGCGTTTTGTAAAGACAGCGCTTTAAATAATTAATGTTCAACCGTATAAATTTTGATAAGCATTTACTAAGTTTATGTTTTTCTTTAAATTAAAATTATATTCACGCACATATTCATTATTGTTTTAAATAAATTTAAAACAAAGCGATGTGGGCATGTATTAATGAGTAAAACAAATTAACATGCAAATCGAACCGTTTATAGGTCATTGGGAAAAGTGTACACTAGCAAATATGATCTGAATATTATCTAAATTATGATTCAAATTATTTATTCAAATTGGGTGACAATGTTTTTTGGATATTGATTTTATCTTGGGTGTAAAAATTGTAGTTTAAAGTTAAAAAAATACACTTAGAGATATTATAAATTTATAAAAATGAGACAGGTCAATAAGAATGTTAAAAAAAAATTATATTTTTATATGGTTTCAGAATTACCACATCTATTATATAAATGTGCAAAGACAAATTTTTGGATCCCTTTTTCTCTTTTGTTTGCTAACAGATTTTCCACATTCTTCTAACAAATGGTAGACATTGCTGAACTTCAATTACCCAACTATATATTATTTAAATTGTTTCAGTATTAAAGGAATAAAAGGCTTCTAAAGTTGACACCACTACAAATGATAAAAATACACACGACCATTCACTTATGTAAGTATTTGTTTAAGTAAAAACATAAGCAAAGCAATGAGAATCCCTGCAGGTAATATTGGACTACGTAGTCCATTATAGCTGAAACGGACTAGTTACAGCATGGTCCTATGCAATGCAGTCATGGCCTATGTCATTTTCAAACCAAAAATTTTATGCTATACGAATATTGTTCGTGCTTTCACGACCGGTCTCGTAGCGAACAAACTACTTGTGAGTGGTGGTCCATGTATTAATTACATAAAGAAGATTTAGGGTTAGTCTGACGTACGTAATGCAAACCTGAACTATATGATAGATACGTTGGAAGGGCTATATTTTTATATGCATTTGGACTAGTTTTGGACCACTCGCTGGTCATTTGTGGAGTAGTCCAAACACACGTGTATGGACTAGTCGGGCTTTTTGCAGGGGTGTTTAAGAGCACCTACATATGTGTATGAATAATAAGATTTTTTTATCTTCAAATGAGTGAAGTTGAACTTTTACAATTTTGTATTCGGGAAGAAATTTTTTATTTACCCTTCTTCCAATGTGCTCTATCAATTAAATTCTCCCAGTATCTTCTCATATTATTATTTTTTTATCATTTTACTTTAATTAAAAATGCTGTATCTTTCTCTTGATTTTGTTCACAACAAATAATTTAAAAAAAGAAATAATTACAAACAGAAAGAGGTGAAATTTACCACCACCTCAATGATTATGTCCGAATTTTTCACCTCCAAGGTAAGTTTGTTATAGCTCCCAAAAAGAAGTGTCATAAGTCCCAAAAGGTACCTTTTCATGTGAGTTACTTTTAATGTTAACATTTTATGGTAAATAAATTATACAAAATGGTAAATAAATTCCAAAGAGTTTGGGAAAACTATTTTTCGAATTTTTTGAAAATTCAACAGAAACTTCAATTGTGTATACGGGAATACACAACTTTCATGCTTTGATTTCAATTTCTTCAGTGAACAGCTTGCAGCTTGAATGAAGCTCCTCTTAGCAACATTTTTAGCTCCATGCACATTTTTTAATGTGTATTGATTTACAAATATGCTTCTCATCATTTTTGGGCATTAAAGATTGGCAAACTGTGTCCCATATTATATTTTAAATGCTGGCCATCAATTATATACCAAATCATTATAAATCGTATGTCCTAATTTCCAATTAACCACTTTTCTTATTGCCAAGCTATAATTATGCTACAAATAATTATGCTACAAATAAAAACACACATTCATACTTATTAGGGTGTCAATTATTCGTGTTGTTTATTTGTTCGATTAAAATTTCATGAACTTTTTTTTTTGTTCGAATAAACGAATAATTTTGGAATTTTGTGCGAATAATTCGAACGAACAAATAATAACAAATTTACGGTTGCAACACCATTAAAGAGCATATCAAGTTTGTTTGTTCTTTTCTTTGATTTTTCTAAATAGTTCGATCATCTTCAATACTGTTAACGATTTTTGCGTATGCACAATTTCTTACTTTATTTATAGACTTTTTTTAGATCAGTTAATAAAATGATATCAGTTACCTCAGAAACGCGATTTAATTCTTCATCGTAGTTGAGGTCAATCTTATCACGAAATAATCGTGAAAACAAAGTATTTGCATACTTCTTTGTTTATCTTCTGTTGTGGCATATTGTAAAAAGCAAGTATTGGCTGGGAAATTCATAGAACTTAGGAACAATATTAAAGTATTTAATGATTTGATACGTCGTTCATTAATTATTCGAATGTTCGATTATTCAAAAAAATTATTCGAATAATTCTTTATTCTAAATTGAAAAATAATTTTTCGTTCAAACAAAAATGAAAAAAAATGTTCGAATTATTCGAATAATTTTTATTCGAACCACAACACTAATACTTATGTATTTATATTATTCAGAAACATGCAACTTATATGCAAAAATTAAAATTAAAGAAAGAATAACAAATGAAAGAAATATACCCAAAAGATAAGCAGCACCCGAATAAAAATAAACTCCAAGAAACGCGCAAATTTGTTAACACAAAAAAGCTTTCTTTTTTCTCTCTCGCTTATAAATTCTTGTTAATGATCCCTAAACAGGAACAGAAAAGCAACCGAAAATAAGATGAACCAACACCAGAGGTAATTTTTTTCAACTTTCAGCAAACGTATCCACAAAATACTAAAATACATGACATCAAATTAGTATTTTTTATTTTTTTTTTTTTGCTGTAAATTGTAGTGTGTTTGTTGTAAATGGGAATGTTTTAAAAGAGAGAAGGATGAAGTCGAGGATGGTGATGATGATGATGTTGTTAAATTTTGTTCTACGTTTTTAACAAGAATCCAGCAACTAAAACTTCCGTATTATACGATTTGTTTTTCTTTTTGTTGCAATTTCTTTAAAAAAAAAACATTTAACTCGAGGTTGAATAATGGTCATTGGACCATTCAACCAACCCACCATTCATCCTCACATCCATAACTACACATCCATACATGCTTAGTGCAGCACAAGTGAGTTAGAGTTGTTTCTTCTTTTCTTTTCGTATGGTCTTTGTTTGCAATAATGACCGTGGTTTACTTAATTTGTTTGCTCCATCGTTTGTCTGGAAAATGTTGCAACTTGCAGTTCAACAGGAAGAACCTACATATATGGTGCAAAATTGCATTTGAAGTGATGAAATTGACGTCGACGAGAATGATTATGATGATGATGATGATGATGATTGTGGTGCTGACGTTCCAAAAGACGTTAAAGAATATGTAGCAGTACAAGGAGAAGAACACAACGCAAGCCAGGCACAGCAATAACGGTAATTGTGCCCGAGTAGAAGATACGCATTGCAAAATAACGTGAGAAGCACGTTGCATTTAACTAAAAGTATTCATTATAATAAAAGGTAAAAGTGTTTGTTTGCTTCATTGCAACTGGTTTCAAAATATAACTGTAGTTACATTGTTAATGCTAAATTAGAGTAGATGGTATGCAAATGACCTTTTTTTCAGAGGTATGTATCTTGAAATAAAACATAGATGAATTGTGTTAATCACCATGAATTTGACTATATTCGAAAAATAAATCTGTCCAATCGTTTAGCAATCCATGAATGGGGACGTGCGAATAGGGTCGAATTTAATGCTCGCAAGACCCAGTGTTGTATGCTTACACACAAATGTACATACAATCATGCTGCTTCATCTGTAATAATGGGTGGTGTAGATATTGAGGAATCAGAAACTCTTGATGTTCTTGGCATGAAAATTAAATGTGATGTTCGATGGACTGATCATATTTTTCAGGTTTCAAAAGAAGCATTCAAGTGCCTCGGCTTTCTAAGACGGTGTAAGAGATACTTCACTCCATCTGATCTCCTTAATATATACACCACCTATATCCGACCGAAAATGGAATACAACTCTCATGTATGGGCCGGTGCTTCAAAGTCTATTTTGAAGATACTCGACCGGGTACAGGAGAGGGCAAAGAAGCTCATCGGTGACAGTAGGGTAGCCAACTCTATTGACTCACTGGAGCATCGACGCAATGTGGGATGTATTTCACTGTTTTATCGTTACTACAATGGAATGTGCTCTAATGAAATCAGGGAACTTGTTCCCGAAACCCGCTCATTTGTACGAACAACACGTTCTTCGTTAAGAGCGCATCCATTTGTGGTTGATATGCCAGTGGATCGCACTACGCATTACAGAGAAAATTCGTTCTTTAGCCGAACAGTTCGCATGTGGAATAAACTTCCTGCAGAGGTCTTTCCTGTTACTTTTAATGTGGGAAAATTCAAATCGAACGTCCACAGACACTACTCCCTTTATCCTCCTTTCCATAACCAATTTTCCTAGTTCCGGCACAATGCATTGCATATGTAGGGGTCATCCCCTGAGTGCTGGTCCAAGTTAAAAAAAAAAAAAAAAAAAAAAAGTCCGATTTTCGATCACTTTTAGCAGCAATTAGCGCGTTTCGCGCTAGATTTAGCTTGTTTTAACTGTGACAAACGCGCTGTTTTTCGTCTTAGCGCGTTTAATAGTAGTTAATAAATTCAAATGAATCCTATAACAATTCGAAGTATTACATACTATCGGTTTGTGGCCAGAAGATGTGCCAGACGGTGTAAATGAAAGTATTTTTTTAATTATTTTTATAATACTAAAAAGATTCTTATTGATGCTTTTAATCAATGAAAATATTAACCCCCTTATTTATAATACTTATTAAAAGTGTATAATAGGTTTATGAAACAAATTTTGTATGTAAAACTGTTTTATAAATCTTTAATAAACATTTGATAATTTATAATGAATAAGGCCCTAAAATTTTAATATTAAATAAAACAAGACTGAGCTATTGATTTAATCTTTTCAACTTTACCACGTAGAATTTTATGTAAACATTAAATTTTTTATTGATATACCAAAAGAATATTTTATATTTTGCTGTCGTGCATGTTGTTAATAGTTGTACGTATGTCTTTTCGGTACCTGAATGAACTTAATAACAAATATGTACTATAGATAGTTATTATTTTGTTTCAATAAATATTGGCTTTTTTCTAATATATGCATCGACTTTCATCAAAATTTAACTTAGCGCGTTTTGGTTATGAATATCTGTTAACGCCTCGATTTAACTTTCGTGAATGTTCTGTTTCCGTTATTTCTGCCCATCTCACGCATATGGTTGATTAAACTGTACAGGGTTCTGCTGTATTTTCATGTTCGATAAATTTGAATCTACATTTGAATTTTGTAATAATGTTATTTCCTTGAAGATGATCTACAAAGTTCGTAGAAATTATGAATTAAGAATAGCAAAAATATAACTTAGTAGATACGAGTTTTTATTTATTAAACAAGAAAAGCAGAACTCCAGCCGAACATTTCCTTAAATCTCTAATTATAGAAAAATCTACAACACAAAACAACACAAATGGGGAATCCCGAGAAATTAAATTTAATTTCCCGATATTCTGGCAAATGAAAAAGTCCGCGACAAGAATAACTAAGTACTATACAGAACAAAAATATCTTAAGCTTAAACTGAATATTTAATTTCGGGTTACCCAAAAATATTAAAGTCGGATTTTTATCAGGTCGCGATGTTTTGAGGTCTAAGTAAATGAGCTCTATCTATTTTTACGGCGATGACCATTCATACAAGACTTTCAATATACAGTGATTTCGACAACCTTCCCGATAGATGAAAACTTATTCAATGCAAAGTTCTGTACTTGATGAAAAATGTTACCGAGGTTTCATCGAATCTCCACACCACATTCGAATGTTCGATCGGACACAAATAATAACTATAGAAAATATTTGCATCGGTAAGATTTCTAAACAAATTATCGGCACACTTTCTGATAATTTTTTTATATGAAATAACTTTATCGGTTAAATATTTTCAGATAATGTTTTCGATAACTTTAAAGATAAAATTTTTTTATGGGCACTGCTACACGTTTAATATATATTGACTGCGATCAAGTATCGCGATATTTATTGAACGTCTAGCATGCAATATTGACGCAAGTACTGATGGATCACGGAAAATGAATCGCGTTCCAAATATCACAATACATATTGAACGTGTAGCAGTGTCCTAAGACAATTTTACGTTTCTGACAATAAAGATAAAGTTTACCTGATGAGGTGAGCTGATGACCTGATAGAAAGAATGCTTACTGATCATGATACCCAATCCAACATACTACATAATGAAATCAATTCATCTGGAAGAACTGTCAATAATTCTACTAAACACTGAAGAACTAAACATTCTAAACATATTAAAAACAAATAGCAACCTTAATTCATTTAACAAATTGCTAAAAACAAATAGTTTTCATTCTCTGCATTGTTTAAACGACGCGTTGTTGGTGTAAAAACGTTTATAAACGGGGCAATAAATTTTGCGTTTTATGTTGCAGACATTAAATTAAATTATGGCAATATAAACATCTAGGAAGCTAACAAAAAACCATAACACATTGTATGATTTAGCATCACACAACATCACATAAATATGAGTACATAAATAAGTGCATAAAGACAAGTTTACAAGCAAAGTCTTTAGTTTATCAACCGTAAAGATATAAAATATTATTCCAGTCATTAATTGTAAAAAATGATGGCAATTGATGTAAGAATTTAATTTAATAATAATAATAATTACAATAATAAAAATAATAATTTTAGTTCCACATTTAACTTACACGGTATTCGCGCTCGGCTTGCACAATCTTTGGGTCGCGCAGTAGAACATGTCGCGAGAAGGCGTTCGAAATTCTATAAATTTTGAATTTGCAATTACAATTAATTTTTTTAGGAAACCGATTTTCGAATTATTCGGTTACAGTTTTGTGAAAAAACCCAGTTAAACAGATATTTTTGATGTACTTGAGGTGCGAGTATAATCAGACTCCATTGGAGAATGAAAATTTGTTATGATTAGGAAAGGGAAAGCTTCCTGGGGAGCATGCGCACATTTTCGGTTCAACAACTCCTCATCATTAGCCGAGCCATAGATTTAATCAAATATTACTATTTAAATTAACATTCCGGGAAGAAAAAATACGAGACTTACATGAACTATTTTCTTTCATCAAACATTTTTTGCTATAAACGAAGCTTCTTTCTCTACTTATGCTGTCATTTAATCGGTTGAGGCAGCCTGTTTAAGTACGAGTACATCAAATAACAAATGCTATTTATTAAAAAAAAAAACTTAAGTTATTTTCCGCAAGTTTTCACAAAAGACTCGGAGTATTGGAGAATATAAATTATTCGAAACTAATGAATTTTTTTAAGAAAAAAAAAGCGGTACAACCGTTTTCCCGTCTTTTGAATACCCTACTGGTTTAATCCAAAAGGAAAGCTGTTGAATTGCTGAAGTGGAAGTCGAAGCAATTTATATAAAAGTCTGAGCCTATGAAATAAGATAAGATCGGGCATTCTCGTAAATTAATCACTGCGCTGCATGTTATGCTCAGTACGTTCACAAATGCAAACAGATGCAAATCTGCAAAAGTTAGGTATGCAAAAATGCACCACTGAAATATATATTATGCGCAAATAAACACAAATCACAAAAACTGCTGATGCAACGGATAAGACAGTATTGAATTTGTTATTTAATTATTTATTTGTTACCAATCTTTTTAAAAATCAGAAACAGCTGATTAGCAGTGGCAGTGCACAATTCATATTATGCAATGCAGTGATGAATTTACGAACAAACCCATCTTCTTAATTTGTTTGCTCAGAAACGGAACGGCAAGAAACCCCAATAGGAAATAGTAATGAAAATGGAAATAAAACAAAGATTATTAGGGTCGTAATGGACACTGGATTTTATTCAGTAATGGCGAGATTTTAAGTATTGCAAATGGAAATAGTATTTCACGACATTTTGACAAATTTGATACTAAAAGGACGGAGACAGATAGTAATTTACTTAAATTTCGATCTATATTTTATGAAGCCTCTATATATGTATGTTGTGATACAGATGTGGAAACACTCTTGATCATCATATTTTATGACAAGCGTTTGTTAAGGATTTTGGCATTAACGCCACTAAATACTTATTATATTCACAGCCGTGTATTTCTTTGCCCAAAGCATCATTGGTGTGAATGTTGTCCATTGTAGATTTATTACGCATTCTAGGTTTTTAACATTTTCTTAATTTTTTAAATTTATAAGTTTTAGAAATAAATTTTTCATACTTTCTTGGGCTTTAGAAAGAAGTGGGTGGTGAAACTATTTTTAATTTTATGTAAATTTTAAATTAGTGTTCCGGCTGAATCCCACACCACATTCGAAGAAAAGCTTCTTGAGCAACATTTCAACATAAATTGTTACAAAATGAATCTCTAAGTTTTTGCAAAACGCAAACAACCTTTCTTGAATAGGGCTGATTTATAAATGAAATTATATTTCTATCATAATATTTTGTCACACACGAGTGTGGGATGTGCAATCATTTAATGAAATCAAATAATTTTCAAAAGGTGGAATTGTACAAAAGCACTCACTCTCTCAGTTACAAAAACACATTTAAATGAATGTGAATATTTGGCATAATCTCTTTTTATTTTTGTTTTATTATTTTTTGCTTCTTTTATGAAATGGAAAATCCAGCCAAGCCTTAAGAAAAGCCAACACAACACAAACACACACCTCCTCTTCTATGAGTGGCAAAAACGCAAGAAAATTAACTAAAAAAAATCAAATTGAATTAAATGCAGACAGTATGACGACAAAACATTTTCATCAACACATAATTTTTGTTGCTTGGATGACATGAATGGAATGAATGCTTGGAATGGTTTAAAAGGATAGATCAAAAGAAAAATCATATGTAGGATTTAAATAAGGAGAATAAAAAGAAATAATAATGTCAACTTGTGTATGATTTTTATGGTATTTTTGTGGCAACTTAATGATTTGCTGTACTTAATCAGTAAGAGACTCTAAATAATAATAAAAAGAAGTAAATTTATATAAATAAATGTACAAAAAGCAAACTGATCATGGCTGGAAGGCGCGACAAATAACAACAAAATGTTAAGAAAGGTTGCCAAAACATAAAAATGTGGCAATCAAAAGTCTACTTGTTGTACTGGTTTTATGTGCGAGTGAGTCTTTAGTTTTGTTGTGCTGTTTGTTGGTGGCGTGCAATTTAAAGTCATGATCATGTTCATGTTTTTGATGACAGTCCAACATAACGACAGACTTAAAATCACTTTACATTCATTTCGCTTTTTATTTTATTGCTTTTTGTTGTTGTTGTTGTTGTCTTAGAGCTTTAATGAAAGTAAAAACAAGTTATTTGCTCGTAAATTTACTTGTCATGATTGAAAATCCAACTCCTGTAACTAAAATGAGTCATGATTTATGTATTTGAATTTTTTATTGAAGTTGTAAATTTTGTGTCTTTTTTTTGTAGTATCAGTAATTTTAGCTAATTAAGACTTCACAATTTATTTAAGTGAAATTAATTAATTGCAAAGGAAAATTTGCATAACTCATTTTGAATTGATTTCCAATGTAGAAATAAAACTGCATTTAAGCTAACAAGTCAAATAAAAAAGTGGTATAAGCAATTACAGTGGAGCCTCGGTTATACGTAATTCGATTAACCGGTAACCTCGATTAACCGGGAAAGAACATTTGTAATTATTTCTATAAATTTAATTTTGTTTACATCGATTAACCGTGATTACCTCTATTATCTGGGATTCTAAAGATTTTTTTATTGCTTTTGAGCAATCAAACTCATTGTAAATTTATAAAATGGAACGGGGGAATTCTCTCGTTTAAGTAAGATGACTCAGAAGCATGTGAACACGCATGATTAGTTTAATTTAGACGTTTTGAAAAAAAAGAAACAAATAATAATACATGATTTTTTTTAAGAAACTACGTAAAATGAAATCTTTATATATCGTTTAGTCTTTTTGTTTCCAAAACTGCAATTAAACGTTCTTATAAAATCTCTGAATAAATGAATTAGATATAAATAAAAAATGTTTAAAAATACAACAAAATCGATCAATCAGAATGCTTCCGATTGCGACCGTTACGGATAATCGAGGTCTCACTGTACAGTAACACTGACGAGGGTGTGTTATAGCTGCCTCCGAAAATAGCATGTCGTTCCGTTCTTCCTTAGTGTTGCCAGATTTTCCTGTATTGTTTTCCTTAAAAAAATGTTTTGAAATAATAACTTGAATTCAGAAATACACTTCAAATTCACTGAAACTAAAAAATAAAATAATTAAAAACTCACCTAGTAATTCATATTAAAACTTTTCAAATAAACTACAATCAGTTCCTATGGAAATATTCTTAATGCATAATTGTTACTTTTTTTATAAATAAAACTTTGTCTTTCAGAAAATACAAGGATCAAAATTTCCTAAATTCAAAATAAAATTTAACACAAAAACAAGACGTTAAACTAAAATCAAAACGAACGTCTACAGTGATATTATTTCGTTAAAATGCTGTACAATTTATTTAATTACAAAAACACAAATTAACTTATAAAACAACCTTTATTCCCCTTTCAATTTTGCCAAATACAATCACAAAGAAAACACTTTTGCTTTCAAAAACAGCAAACAAATTTACTAATTGGATTTTGCACTTATTTTCATTAAGACGAGTCAAAATACAATTTCCAGAAGAGTTAAATTGCGTTAAAATATTACAATCAATTCCATAAATGAAGCAAATATGTAACAACATCATTAAACTTGCAAACTTGTTCATAAAATATTGCCTTTCGCTCTCTTCTCATTGCAGACGTCACATTTGCGTGCAGCAACGGACAGTAACAATGCCAGTAAAATCAACTGAAGTTTATACACGTCCAATATGGAAACGTGTCAGTGCGCCGTGTCAACCACAAACGCATGCGAATCAAATATGTACACGCGTCCAGTTGGTGCACGAACAAGCATTTCGCGATGTAGTACGTCACAAATCAGCTCAACAGGTCACCTATGATTGCTGTACAGGTTGGATGCGTGAGTCACCGCATGCCGATGGTTGCATGAAACGTAAGTTAACAATTTAATTATTATTTTCTGCCGAGAAAAATAATTAAATAAGTTTTAATTGCTGGAGAGTTGTCGACCATTTTGGATAAAGGCTGAAATTCAGTGATTAATGTAGCAGATTGTAAAAACTTTGGCCTGGTGGGAAGAAATCAGTCATTCAATCAATCTTTACAAGCATTTAGCGTGTTCGTAGAATTCGGCTTGAGGGAAAAGTCAGAAATATATCCGAATTTTCATGCAAACAGAAAAAATTATTATTCCAAAAACTCCAAGGCAAATTCATTTTGCAGGTGGTGTTGAAAACACAGCTGCCTGTTTCACCTTAATGGCTGTATACTTCAGAATTGTTTTAGTTGTGTTTTTTTATGTTTTCAGATGATTTTGATGGACTAAAGATGGACATATGGGTTGTGATAAAAGTTTGTTACAATACATTTTCCTGTTTTTGACATTTTGCGCCAATCAGACGGTGTTTGTTGTAATATTAACAGCACCTGCAAAATTAATTCGTCTTTAAATGTTCACTCGACTTTATTGTTACTATTTATTATAGTATTTGATTTTACTAATTCTGTCCAGGTAGTCGCAAGAGAATTTGCCTTGTCAAATATCATTTTTGGATGTCAAAATAAACTTTTCAAGGTGAATTTAAAAGTAGAAAAATGTACCAAAAAGCACACTTTGACAATAAAAGATGATTAAAACCCAATGGGTCAGCTGCGCTCTCGAGTTCACCTCATATGAATTCGCCTCGTTGCTGTCATAGGTCGTATTTCAATAAAAAGTTTTGTTTGGATTCATTACGAAATTCACAAAATCAAACTTTTAATTTAATTTTCTTATTTAATATTTTGTTTTATTCTATAAATGTGTTTGTTTGAATGTTTTTTTTTTCAGTAAGAATTATTACACTATTAAACATTTCTGTGATCGATTCTATTTCAGTTAAATTTCATTTGAATTTATGATTTTAATTTGTTTCTGTATGAGACGACTTTTTAAATATCTAAACAATTTCACTTCAAGTTTATTTTTATTTTTATACATCTTTTTCAGCAATTTGTGCGGCACGCTGTCAAAATGGTGGCACCTGCACTGGTGCCGATATATGTTCTTGTCCAGCTGGCTTTAAGGGACGCTATTGTGAGCACGACATCAACGAATGTAAAGAAGAGAAACCCTGTGATCAAACATGCATCAATACGGTCGGATCATATTATTGCAAGTGTCGTGAAGGCTTCGCTTTACAGGCAGATCAGCAAAGTTGTAAAAAAATTGGTAAATAAATACGAGTTTAAAGGAAACTAATTGAAAGAAAAAATAACTTTTCTGTATGATACAATATACACATTTCTCAAAATCTAGATTTACACCATGATGATGCATTTGAAGCACGCGATTTAGAAAATGAAATAGAAACACAAGAAGACATCACAGCCAGATTGCAAAAGATTGAAAAACAATTGGCCAATGAAAGAGTGCAGGCAAATGAATTGCATAAAACATTGCAGTCAACATACACAATGGTGGATTTATTAAAAAGTCGTTTAGTTAATTTGGTAAAACTTCATTTCAAACTGTTATTTAATTAAAATAATAAAAATTGTTTGAATTATTTTCCATTTAAGGAGAAACAACAAATGGACTATAATCGTTTGCAGACACATCTATATAACACAGAATCTCGCACGCTTAAGCTGGAGGGTTTGGTAAATCTGTTAATGAAATGTCGAAATGGTCCCAATGCCCATTGTCCTTAGAAGTTTTTAATCCACGAAATAAGTTTTATTCTTAAAATAATTTAGTTTTATTACAATTACTTAAACAATCACACACACAGAACTGCATTTCTTTCATATTTAGAAATTTTACATAATTTACTTTAAAACTAAGTCTAGATATACAACTCTTGTGTTAAATCAAAAATAATTTAGTTTTTCTATAATCGCTTCATTTTGAAATTTTGTAGTACTTACACATTGCTTTGCATTTTTATGTGTCAGCCACACTTTTGTTTTATTTTTTATTAAACTCCTCAAAACTTAAAGATCTAAATGTTTAAGTTAAAAAAGTAAATAAATACAATAACCGTTGTCTTGCTCGCTTTGATGTATGATTAAGTTCACCATATTGTTCTTTTTTCTTTAATTTAAAAAAACCGATAATGAAAAGCTTTTATATACATACCTAGTTTTTAAAGAACTTACATTTCTTATGACGTATTTAAGTGTAAATATTTATATAAAATAAATTTGATGTAAAAAATAGCATTAATATCTACTAAGTTAAATAAAGTAACCGAACGGAAATAGTTGTATGTATTTAGCATGTATTTTTGCTAAAGGAAATAAGGCTGCCAGTTTTAATAACTCAAAGATATGGCATTGCGTTTTTAATTCAGAGATGCCAGTTATATTTTACTAATGCAAATAAATTTAGAGTAAGAAAATTGTCAATACTTCAATATTTTTAATGTAACGATATGAAATTATTGATTTGGATAGATATTGAAAAATCAAGTTTAACCAAGTAGCTCAGGAATATATCCCTAGGATTAAACAATTTAAATCGTAGCACCTCTCAAAAGGCATTTTCAAAATCTTTTAAATGATACCTATATTGACTGTGTACGTTAACGTTAGCATATAATGCGTTGAATCACAATTTGTTGCCACGATTTCAGAGAACAATAACTCGGAAAATACGTGTTAGTGACGATTTTATATTTGATTTCTCCTATAACTAATTTTTTTAAAATTCGGCTACTTTTTTTACTACGTGTCAAAACCAGATTTTTTCCGACCATTAGTTTTAAAATACCAACAGCAGCAATATATAATTTTTGTTTGGTTTCATAAATTTTTTTATATCGTTATTTCAAATCCATTTTAACTTTTTTAATCCCACAAAAATTTTTATTTATAGTCCGGCCGCCTTTAATATTCAGCCAGCTGTTTCCAACTGCAGCCAACTTTGCTATTGTTATGATAGAACGCACACAAAGGAATAGACAAGAATCCGACGTACGTAAAAGAAAATAAATTCAAAAAGGAAACCCAAGTAAAAATAATTGAAAAACAAAAGAATGTTGGTTATTCATTCAAAACAACAAACAGCCTAATAAAAAGTTAAAACAATTCCCAAAAGTACCCAGGAACATAATACCCGTATTTTTCTTATAAAAGACGAAGTTTATTTAAATTGATCATCAAGGGAAATTGATATTCGCGTTTATCTTTTCTATACCAGCCCAGAAACGAAATCAAAAAAATCAATAGTGGAGTAATAAAACTAACTAAACCAATCTTCAAAACAAAGACTACGACAAGGATTTTTAACTTGGCAGGCAAAGATTAGGGAACAAAAATACATCATGTCAGAATCAGCGAATGTCAGAACGATTCCACTAAAACAGGCAGAAATAGCCGTTAGACGTTTCAACGACATGGCCATACCCCACCACTTGGGTCTGTTAAAAAAACATCGCAGTAATATTGAGAAAAGTTTGGCCTTGGGCGATTGGAATAAAATTAAGAAAGAAGAAATAAATGCCATGCGGGTGATTAAGCAAGTCAAGAATCTGCTTCTCGAAATGGAGGCCCTTAGAGAAAAGGTCAGGGATGAAGATTTAGAAAGGTTTGATGCCATGATGGAGAGTGGCAAACAGAATGCATTTCAGGGAATGAAAGAATATTTGGGTAAGTGATAAGTAATTTTTATTGTTGGTTTAAGTGTGGTTTTTATAAGCTGTATATCGTTACTTTAAAAACAAAACTATGCAACTGCACTTTTATTTCATTATAGTATATAATTTAATTAATAAAATTGAATTATTCCAATTATATGATTTTTGCGTTTAGAGTTGGATTGTATATAAACAAAACTGAACAACATTATGCATTTGAGTCCATTTTATGTACTTAAAAGAACAAGCTAGGTACAGTTCTACAAAAATGTTGCAATAACAACCAGCATTATATTTTTAGTGTGATAAAAATAACAAAAGGCGTACTTGCTTTTGTATACACACTTCTATTATTTTGCCAGTTGATTTGTTTAAATAAACATTATTCCAAAACGACCGTTTAGGACCCTTCACATAATAAAATATATCACACTTTCAAGCTTTAACACTAAGGTTGTATAAACACCTTTAAATAAAATGTAAAACAGAGTATGAGCCTGTTAGAAAATGCATATAAAAATTACTGTTGCAGTAAAAAAGGATGCGTAAGCCCCACTTCTTATTATATTATTGTTAAAATTTCGTCAAATACATTGCATAATCAAATAAAATAAAATATAAAACTTTATGCTTTCAGAACTACAATTAAAATCGCCCACAAATACTCTACGGGCCCAGGGTCGCTGCGAAGATGATGAAGAAAATGAACACTTGAATTCGCCCATTGAAATAGGTCAAACCCAAGCGTATCAGGAATGTATACCACATATTAAAACGGATTTTCAACCTGAAGTACACTTATTAGCACAAAGGCAATCTTGTTTAGAGGAATTACAAAATTTGCAACATGAAATACGCGATTTAAATAGCATGTTTCACAATATGCGAGAAATGACACAAGAGCAAGGGGAGAGCGTGCAAGTCATAGCCGACAATGCCGAAGAAGCTCTGGAGAATGTGCAAATGGGGGAAAGTAATTTACGAAAAGCTTTAAAATATAAGAAAGCGATGTATCCTGTTATTGGAGCATTAATGGGTACTTGTGTGGGAGGTCCTATTGGTCTAGTAGCGGGACTCAAAGCAGGTGGCTTGGCTGCTGTAGGTTGTGGTATATTAGGTTTTACTGGTGGTTCGGTATTGAAATCTAATACTGCCATAATGCAAGGCAACATAGAAGAAGAGCAAATATCCAGCAATGATACAAATACTCATGAAGAGTTTGAGCTAAATAAAAAAGATGACTGACAATTGATGAATGCTAATGCAGTAAATCAATCTTTAACAGTATGGGCTGCCTCAACCAGGCAACTAATGAACGTACGGTCTTCAGCTGCAGCTAGGCTAGATCCAGTGGCTCAAACCACCACTAGAGTATTGTGCAGCGTTAAATCATATTGTAGCGTTCAATAAATATTTAGAATAGCTGTGTATTTTTCCAAAATTAACCAATTCATTAAATTGTTAATTTAACTTTGTTCACGCGTCATTAAATTTAAAATGTTTAAACTCATTCTATTTGTTTTAAGTTTTGCAATAAATTCATTTTTAGTATTAGAACTGTTAGTCAAAATGTTTATATTAAAATTTAGCTTAAGTAGATTTTAAAAGTTTGCCAGAAGCTACTCTTCTGTGAAAAGCCGGCTAAGAATTTAAACAATTTTTTAAATAGAATTAATGAACAATTTATGTTAAATCAAGCAAAAATTGACTCTTTTTATAAACTTAATAAATGTCTGTGTGATTTAATTTTTAAACATTAAATAAAATGCCTTTGTTTTCATTGTTGGCGATTTGTTATTTCTTGCTATTATTGAGATCAAAATATAATTGTCAAATATAAGTCGTCCGATTAGTGTAAAAAATGATGGTAATTTTTTTTAAATAATGAAACTTACCATTCTTTAAAAATGGCTGAAGTATGATTTTGATGACGCATGAAATCTGAAATAAATAAAATTGATAGCACACATTGGTATTTTATCAAAATAAATTATATGAGAATTATATTTAAATATACAAGGTGGCCCAGAAGGAGCTATGCATATGATTTAAATTCTTTATAACTTTAATTATGTATTATCATTTTTTTCTTGTTTTGGAGAATCTAATTTTATTCAAATCGGTTCGATATTTAGGAAGCTATAAGCGTTTAAAGTTGCTACTAACACATGCGCACCTATTGCACATGCATTACATCAGCTTCAACTTGAAAAATAAACAAAGTATGCATGTGTATTTATCGGATTTACTTTTGCATAGAAATGAGACAGAGTTTTAAGTTGTTTATTTATAATTTGTAATATTTCTTTTTTACCGTCGTATGTATTTATGTAAATGTTTAATATTAATTTCTAGAATGCGGTCGATTAAGCCGACTGCTGGATATACTAGTCTAATAGTAAATAACCACACAAACGAACAACGTACCATACATCTGAATTTTATTTTCTAAACCAACAATACGTTGTGTTGACACGGTGTGCATATCTTAATTTTAATGTGCGCCAACAGGACACGCAAATCATAAATGGTATGGTGCGGTGTATCGTCCTAGAAGATAATTAGTACATACATTTTTGAAAATGACAATGATGTTTTAATCAGCCCAATTATAAATATTCGCAAGGAATTTTTTTCATGAGGAAAGTTCTTCTTGAGAAAAATCTTATGATTTCAACAAGACGCATTATTTCGCGCAAAAGCGGTTTTAACTGGCCTCCACGTTCAGCGGATTTAACATCTCCTGACAGTTTCCTTTGGTAATATTTGCTAGAAATAGTGTATGATAACATGCCAAGAACCATTCCCCAATTAAAAATCAACATTAAATCACGGCCATTACACCCAAATTATTGACTAGTAGGCAGTGGGTCTAAAGTGTTTGTTGATTTTTCTGTTACTCAAAAACCAAACTATTTTTATTGGAGTTTTTTTTGGAATTGCTAAAATTTTGTTATTTAAATTTATAATCGCACATTTTCCCAAAATTTATAATTTACATATTCAGAAAGATATTGATTTATTAAAAACACATTGAAATTGATTATGGAGGGGTAGTTTAATTAAACAATATCAAAGTTGAAACAAGAACCCAATAACCAGTCAAGTGCTTCTATTTTCTTACTTTACCATTACTAACTAGGCTGACTTTTTTTCAACTCTGATTGTAGTTGTAAGAGATATCAATATATTTTCAATTACTATTTTTTGTGACCCCCATTTTATAGAGCAATTGATACCTAATTGAAAATATTTGTCTATTTGCTCAAAGTTAAACGTCAGAGATAGATTTTTTCTTGGCTTGGTAGGATATTTTTTAACAGTTTTTTAGAATATAATTTTCAATAAAGATAATTCTATATTATTAAGTAAGCAATTACGTAGTTAAAAGCAGCAGGAATTATTCCTGCCAATTCCTGCTGCTTTTAACATACATATGTATATTTTTTTAAATTTTGTATCGTTTAGTTTTGAATTTTGCTTTTTATTATTTCCCTAACAGAAGAGGAAATTGAAAACTTGATGAATCTCAAATTATATAGCTTCATATTAATGAAACAATTACTTTTTCCTGCATTCCTTCCTTAATAGAAATAATTTCAGTTCACGAATTGCACCCGGTTATAATAATTTTCATTAAACCGATATAGTAGGAAAATTAACGTAAAACAATTAAAATTACTAGGATCACTCTTGCGAATATTTCGCACTTTCACTTGTTTGCGTCATTAGAGGGTCAGAACTCATTCAATTGTGGTATAAAACATTAACTTCAATACAGTATTAAGAGATACATATGTATACCTATATTACAGACAAAAAAACATGTGAGATATAATATGCATATACTTCTTTATACAAAATAATTTGTATTTTATTTCAATTATTTCTATTTGTCCCAGTATGCCGTTCCAAATACATACATACAAATTTGGAACGGCATAACCCCCATCAAAATATTTCAATGAAATGGTCTTAAAACTACCTGAATTCACAGCTTAAACTCATGCTTTGTATTTCCGAAATGAAGATTACAATGGCACATTGATGACCGTCCAGGCTTGTTTGAACTTTAGTTTACGAGCATGATTCATCTTGCGTATACGCTTGGCAGTTTTTCGTGGTTTATACCATGGTGGGTATGAGCCATGCTGATCTTTCAGAGTTTTTGTGTTGTAAACATGAGTTTTGCCTGTCTTTTCATTGACAATGGTGACCTTTTCACCTTTTTCGCGCTCTTCTTGCAATTCAATTTCAATTTGTTTTTCCTCTTTCGATTTTTGCTCCTGAAATAAAAATCAACGAAATTATTTTCTGTGATTTATCATATGTACATATAATAAAACTTACAAGTTTTAATTCCTTGGCGCTCACAACGGTCGCCACTTCTGCGAGTTGTTCTTTTGCTTCGGCATTTTCGGTATCCATAATGCCAAGAGTTTTTTTAAGCATGGCCAATTCTTTGACTGCATAGCGAGCTCGTTTGACTTTTGCATTTTCATTGCGACGTTTGTGGGATTTATTCGTGCGTCCCATTATATGATTTTATTGTGTTTTTAAATCAACGATTGTGAAATTTTAAAATTATACACTTTTATAACACGTGTTGATGGAATAGGAACCGCAAAGCAAAATAAAAACAAAGACGTATATGCTGCGTATGACTGAATTCGGCGTGCTGTCAACTTGTATATTTTTATTTAAGAGCTGCCACACTTTGACTTATTTTCAAGCTACCAGATGGAAATAAAAAAATCGAAATATCAAGAATAATTTTTGGTTACATTTATAGTTTCAGTTTGTTAGTGTTAAATTATTGGTTGTATTTCATTACGTTAAAAATATGGCAGCACCATGAAATTATATATGTATACGAGTATTTTTTTGGAAAAACATCTGTTGAACAAAATTAAAGAAAATTTTCTAATGTGGATTCTTTTTCAGGCTGAAAATAATAACAATGATAGGTTGATGCAATATTTTAAAACCTTGAAACAATTAAAAAAAAGATATAGAATAATAATAATAAAACCAGTCTAAATTTCACGCCAAAAGATGTTAATTTTTCAATGGCCGCAAATTTTAAGTTTACCTTGTTGCACGAAACAACAACAAGAAAAACATATGTTTGTGTGTGTTCACAATTAAGTAGATTTTAGATCAGTAAGGTTTGTAATTTAAATATTATTTAAGTTTGCACTGCAAAACTGAATTTTGTATTTAAATATACATAACTTAAAGATAAATAACATTTAAATACGAAGTCATAAACTGGCCATAAGAATTTAAATGAATATTATATAAAATATTTCACTATAATGGAAAGAAATGTCTCTTTTATTCAAGAAAGAAGTGTTTAAGAAACTCAAGATGTTTTTAAAATGAGTCAAAACGGAACTTTTGTTTATTTTTTTTAATTATGTTTTAAACATTTAAATTAAGAAAAATTAAGTTAAATTAAGAAAAAAATTATATATCAATATGGGTTCTGCTGTTTGGGAGCTATGATTTCACAGACAGAAAAAATATAGGGATACTTATATCTTATATCTTGGTCAATTGACCCAGTAACAAAAGCAACAAAATTAAATCAATGACTGTGTAGGAAGTACTTCCAGCTCACACATGCATACGTACATACATATGTACATAGATACTTATTTATATATTAAAGAAGTGAAATTTAACGCATGCTCTTTGACGTTATTATGATACTAGTGCTGACACGATGAGAGTAACCAATTTTCAAAAAACTAATTTTATCCACTTGTGTACATATGTGTACATACAATAAAGATGTTTAACGAAAGGATAATTGTCGCATGAAACAAACATTAGTTGTATTCTGCACTAATGATTTAAGTATATGTTTGAGACATCATAGCTCCTAAAAACGTTTCGCTTTTGCTTGATACTTTTGCCAATTAAACTCATCTTAAGGAACAACGTTTAGTTTAATACAAAAATATATACATATGTACATATGTACATATGTATGTGCTATTAATACATGACTTAATTTACCAATATCTTGTAAAAATTAGTTCACATAACAAGATGGGCCATCATTGAATATTTAACATTGTGCATTTAAGTTAATGCTACATCTTTTTAAACATTTTCTTAAAAAAATTTGAAGAAAAAAAATTTTGTAAATTTTTCTATTATTATTATATTAAAGACAATTATAGATTGTTTATCGTCCTATGAAGCAAATTATAGTAGACATTACCCATATTAAAATAATGTCTCATTGTAGTCCACAAACTCTGCTTTAATACCGCCAAACAGTGTTAAGAATTTAATTGCAAATTGCAACTCGCTTATGATGTAGGGTGAAATGAAACCAAATTCACACACACTCATGCTAAAGAAATATTGAAAATATTAAAAACAAACCCAAGAAAAATAGTATAAAAAATTGACTCATACAATATGATATTTGTATACAAACAAGAAAGAGTCAGCTGAAATATGAAAATCAAAACAAACTCAAACACCACCAAAAGCTCTCTTTACAACAATAAAAAATAAAAGCAGATTAAAAACCAAATAAAAATGGAAATAAAAAAACAGACAGGCAGGGTTTCAAGTTTGTTTTAAGGAGTTATTCCCAAATTAAAATTTTTCATCTCCGAAAGTCCATAAATTAAAACTCCGACTAATTTAGTCATAACATAATTTTCCTAAAACCAATTTAACTTTGCTTTGACAAATTCATATCAATTTTTTTTTAAACTTTATTTCACATCTTCACACGCAAATATAACTTTCACAAATTTCGCTCGTTTACTACAACAACGGCATAACTCAAAAAACTCGTTCTTCAGAAAACGAGCTTAAAGTATTCAATTTATATACACATCAATGGAAAAATCTAAAAGTATTATACCCTCAAGAGGTGAGTAAATATTTGCATGAATATTTTGCACAAGATGAAGAACGATTCGGAGAATAATTCTGCATTCTTACCTCAAAAGTCAAATTTTTTGAGTTATGACTCTTTTGCAGTAAATGAGCAATTTGACCTTCTTTTGTTGGATGAACATACAAATAAAACCAACACACAAATGCTACCAAATACATGTGTGTGTAAACGACGAACGAAGAAGAAAGCAACTTTACGAGTACAGAAAAGTCTGTCAACAATCGCAAAACTTTGCAAAGTAATCTTTGACCGTGAAAAAGTGCACTATGCTCTGAAGTCTGAGCTTTGATTTGAAATCAAAATTTTGTCGTAATTAAATATATAGGTATAACTTTTACCGGATTTCACTATCTTGCATTTGATAGTTTTGCATAAGCCGACAACTCTGGCTGATGGTCTCTATTGTTGATAATATAAAATTTAATAGAAACTCTATTAGCAGGAATAAAACTTTGTTTCCTTTTCATAATCCAAACATCTTTTCTTTGACAGGTTGTACATAATTCTACCCAAAATAACTATAAACCTTCGTTTGCCAACTACAGCTAAGTTATAAACCGAATAAATTTATTTTTAGTATAATCAACATTTTAATAAATTCACAATTTTATTAAATCTATGTACATATGTGGGCTTAATATAAATAATATTACAAAACTGTAGTTAAATATCTCAAATTGGCCATATTTAAATACTAAACAGATATTTAAACGGAAGTGTTTATATTAATAATAAAATGATGGTAAGTTTTTTAATACACATATATTTTTATACAAAATTGCAATTTTATAGTCTTCACTGAAATTTTTGTGCAACCAACCATCGTTGTTTTATTAATTTTAGTTGTCAATGTTTTATCACAAGATTTTTTGTTGTTCTTTTTGGCGTATTTACATATGTATGTATGTTCATATGTACATAAGTACATATTTATGTCTATAGTACGGTTGGTTGTTACTGCAGTCTTTTTCTGCTTCACAGTTTCATGATTTCAAATTTGGATCATTCTTTGAATTCAACAGGAAATTATATGCAAATATTCTTAAACAAATCCAAAAAATTAAAAAAACCAGGAATATGCAAAAATTAACCAAACGGCATAAAAGGGAATGAATAATCGTTTAAAATTTCAGGATAGCAGCGGTTGTGAAACACAAAACTTTATAAGTAGGTACATCGGAAAAGCTTAAAAAATTATTGTTTATTTATAAAATAAAGTGTCCCAGCTTTCGTGCAAAAGTTTAAAAACACTACAGTGAACTCGCGATAGCGTGAACTAATTTTTACCAAGGCAGTTAGGCAGTTCACATTTTCGAGTTTGTTCACGTTATCGAGTACACAAATTTAAAACAAAAATTACCCTTTTTAATATAAAAAATCATTTATTAATACTAAACACTATTTGAAATTAATTATTTTATTAATTCTTAATAACAAAAAATTAAAAAACAATAAAAAATTAAATAAAGGATACAAGAAATTGATATTTAATTAACAAAAACAGCAGAAAATATACTAAAACTAATCGGAAAATTTTTTTTGGTTGGATAATACAGAACCAGTTAAACAAAGTTTAAAGAAAAAACTCAGTAAATTTTTTGGGAAAGTTTTTTAGTTTGCCATCTTTAAAAGATCTTTTTCTTTGAGGTTTCTCAGCACTCTAATGTCACTTTGATATACCATCTCGTTTTCAGCCCATATTAAAGCCTTATCCATCTACAGCTTCCTTGGATTTAATTGTAACTTCTGGCTAGAATATAATTGAATCATCATCATCGTCGGTATAATCCTGAATTTCAATACTTAATACTTCTGTGCAATTTTCTTCAGGATTGTTGTTGCAATCTTTGACCGTGAAAAGAGTAACACCCATCTGTAATTAAATTTTACTTAAATTCTCTAAAAACACTAAAACCTACTATAAAACAAACCTGAGAATTCAGCGCCTGAAGAAATAGAACCGCTCTATTTTCTAGCCGTCTTATTTCTAGAGGAGATATCTTCTCTCTTAAAATACATTTTTCAATTTCACGAATTAAAATTTTTAAAATAACCTGTAATTCAAGGCGAATCCATAATAGTTGGTCTCGACAGCTCCTTGTATCTCCTTGCATTTTGATCTGTTTCGTTTGTCAAAATTTGTTTATGTTTGATTTATATATAGTGTTTGAGGCTGATTTTGACAAAGAAAGCAGGTATTTTTAAAAGCGAATTTAAGCGAGTAACTCGGGGATTTCCCAATTAAAAAACAGTCTTCACGTTTTAGAGCTTTCAGATTTTGTTCACGTTTTAGAATACTCTATGAAAAAATAAATTTGTTCACGTTTCTGAGACGTTCACACTTTCGAGTTTTCGCGAGTTCACTGTATTTAGAGATAAACAATTCAAATAAAAAAACACAAATTTTCATACACAGATTTTATGAAAACACTCAAAAATACTTTAATTTTTGGAAATATTAATGCGACAATTTTTTGGGTTTTGAAAGATTTTCTGGTGATGCATTTTTATAGGAGGATTTTTTTTTAATAAAAAAGACATATTTAAAAATTTTAGTATTATAAGATTTTTTATGGAAAATTTGTTTGTTATCGATAAGTTTTCTATAGAAAAGCTTTCTGTTATTGTTAATTTTCCAATAGTAGTTTTTCCTACTGTCGATCAATTTTCTTTAAAAAATTGTTCTACTATCGATAAAATTTGTACACATAATTTTTCCGTTATCGATAAATTTTCTAGAGAAAAAAATATGCAACTAGCGATAAATTTTCCATAGCAAATTTTTCTATTATCAGCAAGTTTTTAATATCAGTTTTTCTTACCGATTTTTTACTGAGTATCGTAAAATTTTCTAAAAAAAAATTCTCAACTATTGATAAATTTTATATAGAAAATGTAATTAAGTTTTCTATAAATATGTTTCTACTATAGATTAATTTTCTATGGAATATTGTTGTTCTTACCAATAAACTTTGTGTTGATTTTTTTGCAAAAACCTTTTCTATTGCCTATAAATTCTTTATGAAAGTTTTTCTATCTTCGATAAATTTGTTTTCGATTAGTTTTGCATAGAAAATTTTTCTTATAGAATAATTTTCTATAAAAAGTTATCGATAACTATTCATTAAAGGAGATATATCACACCGATGAAGAAAAACTCCTTTGAAGAATAATACATATATTTATGTATAAAAATTTATTTTTTATTTAAAAAATGCAGTTTTTTTACATAAAAAACAATATACAAATTATTTTTATATGTAAAGCAGCCCACTGTGCTTTGTTTAGCTTAGGTCGTACCACAAGCAAAGTTTTTAGTATTTTTTCGATTTGGTGTTCTTAGATTAAAAGTTGCTCATTAGAAGACAACAAATATAATTTGTCGTAACATAATTGGCTTTTGGCCAACAATATTTTCTGTCTATTTAAAAGATAATTAAAACTTATACAAATGAAATGCTTAAAAACAAACTTTTTAAATCAAGAATGAACGAATTTTGACAAACATACACACACACACCTTTTAGTAAAATATAACGAAAAAGAATTAACAAAATTTTTCAAAGAAATTAAGACAAACAATTTTTACAAAAATAAGATTTAATTTTTCGACAAAAGAAGACAAAATATCTCAAAAAATATCTAATACTCGTAGGTATATGAATTATTAATAAAATAAAACCTTGAACTAAGTTTTCAAAACAAACTTTTTTTCTGCTATTTTTCGTTTGTATACAAAGAGGGAAATGACTTTCACTAAAGGTCATGTACTCGTAGTATTGAAAAGCTAAAGAAGAATAAAAAAGCAGAACTAACAAAATTGCTTTTTATTTGATTTAACTAGATACGAAATACACATTCGAAAGATTCAAAAGTGACCCTGACATTGAATTCTAATACATTGCAGTCTGACTTTAACGTGGGCGTTTAAAATAATTTATATTCTAATTTTTTTTTTATAATTTATGTTTTAAGATTTATCAAATAGTGTAAAGTGTATAAAAATAAAAATATGTAATTGTTGTTTTTTGTGAGTTTAATTAAATTAAACAAAACATTATTCTATTTATGGTTATGAAGAATCTTTTATAATGGCAGCATCTTGATTGAGAATGATTACTGAATTTTTAATTCAAATTGGTTTTATTGATTATGTGTCAAAATATCTTAAAGCTTGCCATAAGTGACGACAAGCTTAACTCATTTATCAATCAATATTTCTGTTTTATAAAGAATTTGTTTAACCTGAAGGCATCTGTATAAAAATTTGTACACTAGTGTAACAACACAAAGTTTTTATGTAAAAAATAAAAAAAGAATCGACCAAAATATTTTGTTATAAGAAATTTTCAAACAAAAATTGTTATTATTGAAAAATTTGTATTAATTACAATTTTTTTTCTTTTTTGCTATGGAAATATTTTCTATGAAAATTTTTGCTAACGAAAAATTTTCTACAAAAATTCTTGTTATCGCAAAATTATCTTATCATAAAATTATAATTATTGAAAAATTTTCTTGAGAAAATTTTTGTGACCAAAAAGTTTTCTTATAACATTTTTGCTATTGATAAGTTTTTTATATAAAAGTTTTCGTTACCGAAAAATTATCTATATAAATTTTTGCTATCGAAAAATTTTTTATTACAAATGTTTGCTATCCATTTTCTATATATAAAAAATTTCTGTATTTGAAAAGTTTTCTGTGTAAAAATTTGATATCTTAACATTTTTTGGTATAAAAAATTTTCGATATAAAATATTGTTATCGAAAAATTATTTCTATCGAAAAATTTCCTTATAAAAACTTTGTTAACGTAAAATTTTTGTTATCAAAAAATTTTTTTTTTAATTTTTTCATGTGCAATTTTTATCGAAATTTTTCTAAATTAAATTACTATAGGAAATTTTTCTTTTAAAAAATTTAGTGGTGGAAATATATTTCCTATATATTGGTGTTCATAAAATATTTGTTATCGAGAAGTTTGTTATATAAAATTTTTGCAATACACAAAATATAGAAGTTTTTATTCATAAAAAATTCTCTACAAGAAGTTCTCCATATTATAAAACATAATATCTCCAACACTGAAATGCGCATAGAAACTACATGTACCACTCAATATTCAATTTCAATTTGTTTTTAATTAAACTAGAAATATTTTGAAGATTTAAAAAATATAAAATACTAAAACTTTAGCAATTCCCATAAGAAGCACCAGGTAGAAGTTTTTGTTATTAAAAATTTTTTCGGCTAGAATTCGTTATCGAAATAAATCTTTTTATTAAAAGCATTTTCCGCACAAAATTCTCGCGGATTAAAATTTTTGTTATCGAAAAAGTTTTTTCCTAATTTAATAGTGGCCCTCCCCTCTTTCTAAAAATGTCAATTGTTTATAAATAAATTGTTTGTAAATAAAGTTTCTGTTGAAAAAGTCAGCAAAACTCAAATTTCGCTCTTATCTGATTTTTTTAAGCGCCTTATAATTTGTAAGAAATTTTTATTGGACTAATGGAAAATGATAAAATGAAAAGTGAACCTTCTTTATATGGTTTTCGCGCTATGATATTTTTAACAAAATGGATAAATTTTTTTCTTGTAAGCATTTACCTGTAATAAATATACATACATATATTATATATAAGAAAAATAGGACTATGGCCCAGTTCACAATATGTGACAGCGCATAGAGAAAGGGACCTAGGGGTAAAAAAATCAATTTTCCCTTTTTTTGATGTGTACAACATCTGAGCATCGAATGAGACCGATCCCATGCCCCAAAAGTGTTCCCTCCCACAGATATGCGCGTTTTATGATGTGATGGTACACCAAAGATACACGTATTTAAATCTTTAAAATGGCTCTCCTGAACAAAACCGGTTTTTACCCTTGTGGTCATTTCCACATGAACATGTTTCTAAGCAAATGCGTATACAGCAATTATCAACAACCTACAACTCCTACAATAGTTCGTGAATTGGGCATATTATTATTACAAAATTATATAATTAAAATCTTTGTGACATTTTGTTGTGGCTGTTTGTAATATTTGTTTAATATTTGAAAAAAAATAAGTTTAATAATATAAACTGCTGGGACTAGGACACCTGCACTAAAAACCAAAAATTTATTTATATTGAATCTTGCCGTCAAAATCATTTTATTCTCAGCCGACAATCTGCACTTGCAATTATCAACGGAAAAGCAAAAGGCTACAGATCACTCTTAACACTTGTTAGGCTGGGCACCTGAAGAGGAAACACAAAGACTATTAATAGGTAAAATAAAATAAAAAAAAAGAAATCAAAAGACACAAAGATTTGATATAGAAATTCGAACAAAAAAATATTACAATTACGAGTGAGTACATAAACAATGATGCATTGTTTTGAACAGAACAAATGTTTTGATTTAATACCGATGTGGCTACCTTGTGTATTATGACTTATTGTTCGTCTGACTAGATACATACATATGTACATATGTACATACATATATGCAACAAATTAAAAAAAAACTGGATATATGCATCTAAATACCCTGCAGTACAAAAAAAAAACTATTGCAACATTTACAGGGTGTCCGCAGGGGAGGTATACTACCTTGTTTTTTTTTGTAATTTTTCAATAAATGAAAGAGAATGGATCTTATATTAGTAAATGTTTTATTTAATGTTGGCAATTATCAGATAAATGTCCGCCTCTGTTAGCCTCACAAATTGCGAGCCCCTTTGAGCATATTTTTCATTATATTCTCACATATTTCACGCGGTATTTCAATAATTTCATCACGAAAAATTTTTTTTTGAGTTGCTCAAGCGTTTCTGGTTTGTTTGCATAAACCTGGCTTTTCAGATATCCCCATAAAAAGAAGTCCGGAGCAGACAAATCAGGCGACCGTGGAGGCCAATCAACATCTCGCAGTAATTCCATTGCAATCCTCGCTGTATGCGATGTGGCACCGTCTTGTTGATACCGCATGTTAAAAAGTTTCCAATCATATCACGATATCGCTCCACATTCACAGTTACCGCTACGCCATTTTCATTTTCAAAGAAGTAAGGTCCAATGATTCATCAATGATCCATTGCCCAGAACCGACTATTAACATATCTATTCAAATGAAAATGTGCCTCGTCATGGGCGAGCTGTAACATTCTATTGGCATATGTACGGCGGCGTAAATGGTTTGTGGAAGAAGCTCTTATGTCACCTGAATATTAAATGGAAACTAATGCAATTCCTGTGCAAAATGTGGCCAAAGATTTTTTTTAAGACCAAGCTCCTGAGCACGGCGTCGAATTGAGGTTGATGGATTGTTTTGAATACTTTCTTGAGCAGCAGTAATGTTTTCAGCCGATCTTGCAGTACGTTGTGGTCCATGCTTGGGCCTATCACCTAGAGACCCGCTTTCTTCGAAATCATTCACTACACGATAAATAGTGCGTTTTGTTGGCACGTTGTTTCTCCCAAAAATTTCACGTAACTTTCTCATCGTCACAGTAATCGATGATTGATTTTGATAAAAAATTTTAACGATTAAAACACGCTGGTGTATCGAATATTTTTCCATAATAAATTTGCCACGTGTATACTTAACGACTGCCAAATATGAACTATCAAGACTAATGTTTACCGTAATGGCGGATACCCTGTATAACGCCTTCTTGACCTCTTTCTCAACCTTTCTCGATTTTAGTATACATATTTTTTTCATGTTTATAATTTATTCCAATTTGAAGGTCTTTGTGGAAATTACTGATTATTTTAAAATAAGAAACTTAAAAAAAATGTTAAAGTGTTGAAGGAATCTTTGCAAACATGTTTTTTTAAGTTTGAAATTTCTCAAAAGGGACTAATATTGTGATAAAGCCCGTAGCATTTTTAGCCGGAAAGAATTGAATATGAGACAATATTCCAAAGGAATAAGAAAAAAAATTAACATTAATTAGTTTCAATATACACGGCAGATGAGAAACAACGTTGTTTTTCGATGTCCTCCACACATCCATCATCATCAGCATTCATAAGTATTTCTACGTTGAAATGAGAATTTTGTTTTGTTAATTTAATTCTCAACGGAACAGTTATAAGAAATTCGTCAACGCAGAATTAGTTATGCGAACTGCTGGGTACATAGAAATTAATTTCTATATTTTATTTCTTTCATACGATACTTACTAACAATATCACTTCTGTTGTGTTTTGAAAGATAAACTTGTTTATGATCAGCTGATGTCTGACGTAAACTGCAAAACAACTGGTTTCTTTTAAATCTTTTGTATGTATGTATTGTAGTGTGTACACATATTGATATAGAGAATATAAAACATACTTTTAAATTATTTTTAGAGTCGAAAATTGAATTTCAGTTTTGTCGAAATAAATATTTCAAATTATTGAAATGAAAATTTTTGGCTTAAGTTCAAATCTGAGTTTACCCATATCTTCTTAATTTAAGAAATTATATTTAGATAAATTCATTATATTTTTATTAAGAGAGTACTATTTTATTTGAAACAATTTATTCATCAGACTAGCAGAACGGATCAGTACTGATTTCGAGGTCGCTACACCATCTCATCAGCGTTCTTTGTTCGATTTTACCACTTTTGACGGTGGATACTAGTAACTAGGAATATCAACTATTTAACCGTATTATTTAACGAATTAGAATACGAAAAGTGCAACTTATTCATTTCTTAAACTTAAGCCAAAAATTTTCATTTCAATATAAACCTTAAACAGTTCAACAATTACGAATAAATATTAATTTCAAATTATAAAATAGTTAAATCATGTTTTTGCGACTCATGGTACAAACACAACGGCGGCGAATGACGAACTTCGCACAGCATGACGAATTCGTAGGCAAAACTTCTTTGCATAAATTCGTCGACAGAAACCCAATAAAAATTTAACAAACTTACAATTCTTTGCCAAATCTCTGATTTTCTTTTGATATTTTTCTGCAAATTGCACTTTCTTAAACTTAATTGATGCTAATTACACTGATATAAGAAATTCATTTATATATACATTCATATATGTAGCAATCATTTGCGGAAAAATTCCCAAGATCAGAAACAAACCTTTTGGTTTCTATATAAGAAAAAACTTTTCTGTCTCAAATTTTGCAATTCTTCGCGAATTTTCAGCATTTTTGCAACAAAAAATTTTTTTTTGGGGATTTGGCCTTTTTATAATTTTGTCGGCTTAAAGACAATATTACGAGTATGCCTTGATATCTTTCCGATATCTATTTCTTCGTTTTTGACATTTCTTTCAGTTTTCAGCGATTTTTAATAAAGTTTATGTGTTTTTGCCAATTTTGCGTTTTTACAGGTATAGCGAACTGTAATCAATTAGACTTATCTATATTTCCGGTGATAAAAAGTTTTTGCGAATATTCGTTATTTTCTTAAGTTTTCCAATTTTTTTGATCACTTTTAAACAGTTTTATTGTGGCTTGTTTCTACTTTTCCAAGGTTTTCTCTTTTATACGGATTTAACTACTTTTAATCAATATTTGGCTTTAGTGTCTGTTCGATGTTAGCAAGTTTTTACGAATTTTCATAATTTTCGCTTTTCTCTGACCTTTTGATATTCTTTACATTTTTTTGCGATACTAAATCGATATTTAATTGAAAATTACCTTTCATTACAAAAACATTTGAAAACTAAAGGGGTTTTATTTTCTAAAAAAAGTGCAACATTTTTTCCCTTTTTAATGAAAATTCGCAATATAATAAATTTTTGAAATAGTGAGTTTATTACGTTGCAAAATTATTCTTTTAAGATAACTTTGAATAGCAATTTTTTTGATAAAAAAGTAAAAGAAATTTTAATTATTTTTAGAAAAGAAAACGGCATAAAAAGGAAACCCCGGTCACACGGTACCAATTTAGTCGTCGTTCGTCGACGTAAGAAATATACATACATAAATAAACTTATCATAGAGTTGGATCGCACGTGCGCATTTTCATTGACACATGTCTGTTTTATTTTCTACGACGAATATTCGCTACAAACGATTCGACGTTCGCCCCACTGTTGTATTTATACCATCAAGCTTGCTTATGCTGCCTTTACACACTATGTATTTTACAATGTGTTTGTCAGCTTACACTCGATTTTTTGGTTTCATCTGGCATAACCTATAATAGATTTACAACAGTATATACAATTGTATTTAAGTAATTAAAAATTCAGTTTTTTTGCAGAATATGTATAAAAGCTTTTTTTAAATATATATGTACATACATATTTCAATACATTTTTAATAATTTGCCGAATCACAAAAGCTATTTTCTTGGCGTCATATACTTGCAAAACAGCTGATGTCAGCTGGTTTGTCAGTTGAAAATAGAAAACGCTCTAATTGAAAATTTTCGCACTGTAAAAGCGGGCTGCCATTTGCAGATGCAAATTTTTTTTTATGCTTTTACACACAATGTATTCATTTTGCAGTGGATAATTTGACAAGCACACTGTGAAATACTACATAGTGTGTAAGGCAGCATTATAGTTGATTTATACAATAAGATGGTTTTTGCTCAGTCAAAGATGGCTTTTCCACCGTCAAAGTTTTCTTCGCAAAGTTTAATGCAGCTGGGCGAAGGACAGAATAAGAAAATATTCATCTCTCTGTCTTTCTCTTAGCTGAATTAAAACTTTGCAAAGCCGTCAAAGTTTAATTCCGCTGGGAGAAAGACAGAAAAATAAAATATTCGTCTTTCTCCCAGCTGAATTAAAACTTTGCAAAGACGGCTTTTCCACAGTCAAAGTTTACTTTGCAAAGTTTAATTTAGCTGGGCGAAGGACAGGAATCGAAAATATTCGCCTTTCTGTCTTTCTTATAGCTAAATTAAAACTTTGCAAAGTAAACTTTGACTGTGGAAAAGCCGCCTAAACTTTGCCTGTGGAAAAGCCGCCTAAACTTTGCCTGTGGAAAAGCCGTCAAAGACTTTTTGGAAAATTATATTGCAGAACAGCCACTTTGCAATCGGGAAAACGAAAATTGAACATCCCTTATATTAAAGAATCGACCCTTCAAATTTATATTTATCGATAGTTATTTATATTTTCTATACACTTCAAGAAGTCATTTCTACATACAGAGAATTGTGTACCTACTACATATCGTCATATGAATTCATAAAAGCCCTCAGCTACATTGGAACAATTTTACAGTACAAGCAAAAACTCTCTAATATGAAAACATTTGTTAACATTTTTCAAAATTTTTTCAGTTTAAGCTTGTATTTCGATATGGTGCATCGTAATCAATAAAAAAATCGATTTTGAATTTTTTGTAACTTATGCCTTTTTTCAAATCATATGGCGATATATAAATATTAAAAAAAACAATTGCAAACTAATATATGTACTAAGTAGTATACATACATATCTAAAAGCTGATGCAATATTGCGAAAAAGAATTAATGAAAGACAAAGGAAATTATTGGTCATAGAATAGTTAATAACACTTGCAATTGTGTTATTAAAATAAACAATATGTAATAAAAATTAATTATACTTTCCTATTTTTAATTTTAAATATTATAATTTTACTCAACTTACGATTTTTATAAACGCTTAAATTTGAAAAACATTAGAAAATTTAATTTAATTTCACCAAAAAATTTAAATGTATGTACTACATACATATGTATGTATGTATGCATGCATTTAATAATTTTTAGCGGGTTTCAAAAATATAATTTTTAATTTTATACAGACTACCGAGAAAATATGATTCTTTTGAATTTTTGATAGCCGGCAAAATAAAAATATTGAACGATATTTTTTCCTATTAAATATTTAATATTTTCCCTTGCAAACAATATGTAGTAATATTTTTTATTTTAAGCAAACTAAAATTACCTTCAGTAAAATATAAGTATGTGTGTATTACGCAGTAAACAAATTTCTATTTTTCCATCTTAACAGGAGCGACATGTAATTTAAAAATATTCTAGTATACAAAAAATATTCTACCACCAAAAATAGTCAACAAAAAAACCAAAATATCAACCACCAAAGTAAATGTTATTTAACTAGACGGAAAACGTGATAAATTATTCAGTGAAAAGGAGCATAGATGGACAAATAAAATTTTTTTGAGTTGCTGAGCATCAACAGGAAGGCCAAAAGAGGTGGTTACTGAAGAAAATATCAAGAAAATCCTCGATATCGTTATGAATGATCGCGAGTCAAGTTACGTGAGATTGTTGAAATGGTAAACATATCATATGAATGTGTGTTCAACATTTTGCATGAACATTTGCATATGAAAAAGCTATCGGAAATATGGGTGCCGCGTTTGCTCTCAATTGACCATAAACGTAAACGTGTGCAGTCTCAATGGCAAAGCTCTATGAATTGGGCTACGAATTAGTACCTCATCCGCCATATTCTTCGGATTAAGCCCCTAGTGACCTAAAGAAATGGCTCGGTGGAAAGAGATTTAGCTCCAACGAGAAACGTTGGACTAAGTGTATTGAGCTAAAAGGAGATTATGTTGAGAAATAAATAGTTATTGAAAAAAAAATGTTTTTTTCCTACTTATGTAGCTTCAATATCAATCCGCCCTCGTATAATTAAAAAATATGTGAGAGATATTAGTTTTTTTAAGCCCTGATTACTAGTGTCCGATCGAACGTTCGGTTTCGGTGTCGTAGTTTGGCAAAAAGATATGCTCTGTGCTCGGTAAAATTTTCGACAATCGCCTAACTTTGTACCTATAAACCTTATTTTACATGTTTGTATGTACATATATCATCAAAGACACGCAAAAATGCAACTCTGCATAATATTAACGTACAATAAATACAACAAAGTCAAAACAAAAGGATTTTATGTGTGTTAATTTTGTTTTTATTAAATAAATAAATAACGAATTTTAAAATAAACAAAAAAACGTTACGAATTTAAGGCAAATAATAATAATCACTTTGGATTACAAGGACTTACCAAAATTAAAATAGCTTATATTCAATAAAAAAAGTTCGGAAAAATCGAACGAAGTTTGAATTCGGATGCAGTCTGAAAACACGCTTTCGGTCGGACATTTTAATTTCTATGGAACATTTTCTTTTTAATTTTAAATTTCACAATATGGTTTTTTTATTTTCCTTGTAAGTGGTAAATACTTTTTGCTAAAGTTAAGCAAACAGGTTTATTTCTCCACAAACTACAAATAACTCTTTGATGATTTCATATGAAATATGTATTTAAAAAAAAATTGCAACGATTAAAGCAATTCCATGTCTAGTCACAACTTAAAATTTCGTAGTATTCTTTTACTTCTTGCTTCTTCTGCTAATGAATGAAAAATATTTTATATTAAAACACTTTTAAAAAGAAGAGGAAAAAAGTTAAATCAAAATCATGAAACTGAAGACAACTTAAGGAATGAGAAAAATTATATCGTTTAATTAATAATCAAAATCAAGCAAAAAATTCTTTTAGCTTGATTAAAGTAATTTTATTTTTTTTGTTGAGAATTTGGCTCGTTAATTTAATTTTTATTCATTAAATTATTTCATCGATAAAAGAGTTATCGGTGGAAAAAATAATAAAGGAAAAGCTAATTATTCCGATAGCACTAGCAGAACGGAACAGTATGCTGTTTTTGGAGGCTACAGCAATTCCTCATCGGAGTTTATTTATATTGCATAATCTAGGATTTTTGTAGTGATTTGAACGTTTGTGAATTGCAGAACAGGCCCCATAATACATGTAGTTAAACTTTCTTTGGCAGTTGCAAAACGTTGATTACACAATTTGGTTTTAGTAAACGGAAATACAATCAAATTCATTGGGTACCAAATCAAGGTGGCACGCAGTAAAACCTTAAAACTGGTGTACGTGGATATAAAAGAGCTTAGCAAGGACTCCGCTATTTCAATTGAAATTAGGGGAATATTTATCTTTTAAATAATTATTTAATGAAAATCAAACCATATAATTGAAAATCCAAGGCCTAGATTCAGACGAACGAATTCGAGTTTGTAAGCACTTGTTTTACTTTCTTAATTCAGGAACTGAAACCTTAGTAGGGCATGTTAATAGAAAAAACCTTCAAATTAAAATAAACTTTAAATTTCTTCAACATCTACGAGCATGAGTAAGACAATTAAGAAAGTATTTATTTTTGAATTCAACTGCATATAATTGAAACATGTGTGCGAAAGCAAATAAGTACGTCGAGTTAAATATATTTTTAAGAAATATCGCATGCGATATTTCAAGCTTTTTGACGAGCACGGTCGCTGCAGCCTAACGCTCCCTCCTAATCGAATCAAGCCTAGTAAAAAGTTGCGAAAATTAGGAGTACACAAATTCCCAAAAAATGTTCACTAAGTCATTTACACATTCGCAAATTTATAAAAAAGAATTCACAAATATAATTCAGATAAATAAAAAGGAGCAGTTTAATAGCCGTATTCCATCACTGTACTTTCCATTAGATTAAAATCGCTGAGAAATCAGATTTCGACTGCGGTGACCGGATTTGTTGAAAAGGTCTGAAATTCACAACGAAATGCTTAAAATACGTAAAGAAAAGAATTGCTTGCTGTATTAAAAAAACGTACTTGTTTTCACACACACAATTAAAATCAAATATATAAATATTTTAGCGGTACTCCTTTAATATGCTAAATGTATCTTATACATTCTAAACTTAGAAACTCTTCAAATACATATGTGTCAAAATTATTATGGAAAACTTTTATAAGAGGCTCTTAAAACTTGAGCTGGCTATAGTTTATAGGAATCTCTTTTTTATATTTTTTGAAATAAATATTAATAATTTTTGTGAGTTTACTTATGGAAAATTAATTTACTGCAAATTTGAATTATTTCGTTAAGCGGTTCATTTAAAATTCAACGCTTATTATTCGATTAAACTGCAGCTCCGATTAATTAATCGAAGAATTAACCGATTAAAGGAGATCCCGATTAATTGCATATCATATAAAAATGGATATTTTAAATGTATTTTTTTTACTGACCGATTCCTTCTCTTTTTCTTCTATTTGCCATTTTCAAATGAGTCATGACATTAATCATACTTAACTATTGTATTCTTAAAAAGTTACAAGGTTTTTCATTCAAGCTGATCGGGATCCAGCTTCAGCTTTTGTGGGTTAAGCTGTGAAATTTTATATTCAACATACAACTTTTGTTTTTACACATAATCCAAAACAATATTTATTTCGAATAAAGTTGTATCTTCTATTCATATTAGGAACTTTTAAATTAATAACACGAACTGAACCCAATATTTTTTTAAATATATTTAAAATTTGGGGTACTGGCCCGGACCTAACACTTTCCAACATTGATTTGTGGTATTCATGAATAAAAAATAAAAGCATACTCAGTATGAAATAATTCATATTTTTTATTAACAAAACCTTGTGAAATCGTTTCATACTTTTTATGCTCAAACTTATTTCTATGTATCTAAGAATATTTTACTCATATTTGTATCCACTTTCTACTTCAGCTGGATCCGCCTAACTTTTAGTAGTTTTGTATAATTTTGTCGTTGCTTGAATTACATACATATTTTGTATGAAATATTAATAAAAATGAGGACAAATTATTAAATGTCAGTATTTTATTCATAACACAAGAGGAGGGCTAAAGCTGAACTTTAAACAATAAAATTGTTTGTAACTTAAACTAAAAAAAATTATATGAATTTGCTTATAATCGTACACTGCAATCAATAATAAGGTTAGTAAATTTTTAATAAAAAAGTGTGGGAGTAAAATGTAAATGTAAAAAAATGTAGAGTAAAAAGGGGAAAAATTTCTTTGTGAATTATTTTGCTAACAAGTGGTTAAGGTTTTTATTTAATTAATTATATGAACGGTCTTTATAACAAATTTAACAACTGGAAATTACTTGGTTAAGTTTTCTATTTCCGGTAAGTCTCTGATAAGCAAACATTCCGACAGGGAAAACAAACAAACAAACAGAACAATGCTAATGTAGATAGATGACATAGAAAATACAAAATTTAATTTTTCTTTTCTTTTAATTTTTCCCTAATTCTTGACATACATACATATAAACTTAAAAATATAGTATATATAAATATAAATGGCCTTATTCACAAACGATTAATATAGTTATAGTAGGTTTAATGATGGATTTTTATATGGGAATCCCGGTTTTAATGCACACATTAAATTTATTAATCGTTTGTGAATAAGGCCAAAAGTATATATTACATTCGACAGGTAAGAAAACAAATTTCTTGTCATTTAAACTTCTATCGTACCTGAATAACTACGTACATACATTCTCGTAGTACATATCCTTACATACATACACACATATGTATGTATGGAAAATATATTTCTATATATTTACGAGTATGTATGGTATACATGCATACATTTATTTATGTGTTACAAACGATTTTACAAAATCGATATAATATTGTATGTATGTATTCCCCTTGTTTGTATATACATATAAACATCCATACATACCTGCCAAATATTTGGATTTTCCGATAGATATAACATACATATCGAGCCTTTGCTGCAACAAAGTCATAACTACATAATTAAAAAAAAGTAGTTTTTAATTTAATAATGTAGAATTGATTGTCATATCGTTTGTTATTCTTGTTTAAACATGTCAAACATATCAGAATCAATAAATATTCATGTTCTATGAATTTGTACATAAATAGTATGAATAGAATTTTGTTGGTGAACATTTTCCATTGAAGCTAAGAAATTTGTAATAAATATGATTTAATATGAACTGAACACATTGTTTGTTTTTAAAAATTCTAAGTGCTGAACCTCATGGTACAAATATTACCAAGCAGGCGCAGTTAAAAAAAGATCAGGTCTTTTGTTTGCTGGGTTTTTACTTAGAGTCTGTCAAAACAAACAAAAAAGTAATCTGCAACTAAACTCTCAGCAAGAGTTTTTCGAACAGCACCTACGTGGTAATAATTGTAACACATGTTGAACCTGTTGAAGTTGCTATTATATTTGGGCAAGTCCCAGAATGGACTGTTTCCAACCAAAATATTTTTTAATTTATCCAACTTATTTTTAATCTTTTTTTTCAGGGAGTATTAGACTAGATTTATAATTTTACAAATAAAATAAATGTGTTTCGATGATCATTAATGTACAAATTATTACAAAATCCTACCCTTCCTCAGATCTTCTAATTTCATACCAGAAATAAACAATTTTTAGGTATTCATATCATCACTTAATGAAGATGGGCCGATCGAAAGCCATCTTTTTATACATTGAATTCACTTCAAATTTAATAAAAAAAATTTTGTTGTTGTTATTATTATTGGCCAAGTATAATTCCTTTTTTATTTTTGAAACAATGAAATTAGGCATGAAATTCAGAATAGAAAATGGAATAGAAAAAATGTAGCGTGTGTCACAAGGGTTCACATTAAAAACGACAACATTTTTTTTGGCTGCAAATAAAAAAATATTTTTTGTTCCATTCGAAACAACAATCATAAGTTGAAGGTACCTCTTTTGAAAGATCAAAAAAATTTAATATATTAATCTGAAAACGAGTACGAATATAGCGTTCGCCACCCAGGATTTGTCCATATATTTGTTCCTTTTAACTTTTACAAGGAATAAAGAGCCTTAAGTCATCATCTTTAAATCGGGTTTATGAATTTGTATGGAAATTTCATTCGATATCGAATGCCGTAATTTGCCCCCAGGTTTCATTGAAAACGAATGACTGATTAAGCCAGAGCGTCCAATCATGGTATTGGAACTGCCAACATCGCATCCAGCATTCGGTTGCTTTTTTAGTTTGGTTGGTTGGTTTTTTGGTTGACGCGAATTGCTCGCCACGGCGATGCAAGGATCACAGACAAACTCGGGACTTAGTGGGAACTCGGAAGACCATCCGAGGCTTTCCCCTTGTAACCCCTGACTATCCACCACTGCCAAAGGCTACTCCGCATGTCTACGGAACGTAGCACTCCGCCGTGCTTCCCATAAACAGATAATAAATCACACATCGTCATAAAAATGTCAATGTATAATATGTTATCCGCAAAGGCTGACAAGCTGGTATTATAAAACATTTTCAAATTTCTTCAAACAACTTTGATTTTCTTTATTTTATAAAACAAAAACTAAAGCATATTGTGTATGAAATAATTCCTTTTTTTAAACGACTTAAATAAAAAGGTGAAGATTATCAATTCGTTTGTACTTTTTTAATGAGTGCTCCCTCAGAACTCCGCAATGTATAATTTGATTGCGGAATCCGATTTTCTTCAAGGGAGAAGCATCACGCCCATACAAAGTAAATACATATTATTTTCCCACTATGTAGTTCAACTTCATCAATTCTAGTGGAACTATGCACAAACATATAATACTAAATTATGGATTAAAAAGTGGGCAGTTACCCGCACACGCAAAGCAAATATTATTTTCAACAAGTTTTACCAAATCGATTCGTTTGAAGCTTTGCATACACATGAAGTTCCCGGGACAAGAAAATATTATTCTTAGAAAAGTGGGCAGAGCTTTTCGTATTTTCGTATTACAAGAATTATTTATTGTATGTACTATATAATTCCCTATTTACAATAAGCAACTTTATTACATTCAATTTTCATTGTAAGTGAGAAAAACAGGAAAAGAACTGCAAAATGTATACATTTCAATACCTAACAAAGTTGCGTAGTGTAAATATGCAATTAATTTTCCATTAAGTTGTGAGTAAATTAAAAACTCGTTTTCTGTTAAATTAATTTTTTTCTTAAGTTATGACTCTATTGCACCAAAGGCTCAATATGTACATAGATATTCAACAAGGAAATTTTCTTTTTATGTACAGAGGCTTGTAGTGGGAAAATCCCCAATGATTTGAAGAGAAAGGAGTATTAAAACAATTGGGCGAGAATTACAGAGAGACAGTAATAAAGAGAGACATTTTAATGCGCAGGATTTTGTGTACAAACACAACTTGTTGTTGTTAAAAGAAAATTAGGTATAAACCTCTAAAGAATAGAGTAAAAGGAAAATTGCAAATTAGAGCCATGATATAAATTGCGGAAAGTCAAGAATAATACGCACAGTGTAAAGAAATAGAGGGAGTAGACAGGTCACACTAAAAAAATAAAAGAATTAAATTAAATACAATTATTAAAAATAAATTAAATAAAATTGATAAAAGTAACGAGCTAACATTGAAAGCAGTCATATTTTGTATACAAAACTTACAAATACTAAAAAAGAAGAAACATCATCAACAACCATGCCCACTAAAGAATTAAATGAAAATACACCCATTTCGGAAATAATGGAATTCATGTCTAAAATGTTGGACGAAAAGGTTAGAAAGTTTTCCAGCCAAGATGATGTGAAAAAAGTCAAAACCAAGATGGACACAAAACTGGAAAAATTCGCATCTGTTATCTTCGATATTATTAAAGAAAATCGAACATTAAAAGAAAAAGTTCGAGTTCTAGAGGAAAACCAAAATAGACAAGAAAAGACTCTTGGAAATTTAGAAGATCAGATAAAAAGAAAAAATATTATTATTCGAGGCGTGGCTAAAAACAGAAACCTGTACGCAGCTATTGACGAGGTAATTGAAGATAAACTCAGAATGGATACGCCGCTTCAATACGAAATCATTGGTAAACTGGCCGAAAAGAGAGGCAAAATGGATATACTGGTCGAATTGCAGTCGGAAAAGATGGTGCACAAAGTTTTTAGCTATGCATCAAATCTTCAGGGCACATCAATAATTATTGAGCGCGATCTAACAGCTGAGAAGTTACAAGACAAACATGTACTATTGGAATTACGAAAAGATATTCTCTTGGCCGATAGCTCTCAATCCGTTATTGTGCGTAGTGATAGAATAAAGATAGGAACAGATTGGCTAAAATGGAATTACAATAAAGAACTGATGTGTGGCCGGAAGACAGCTAAAGAGATCTTAGAAAATGTGTATGGCGATGATATATCATCCTACATAGAGTTAAATTACACCAAAATTCTCACTAAAATTGACGTCAACAAACGATCAAAATTTTAATAACTAAAAACAAAAAAATAAACATTAAATATTAACAACAACAGTACAAAAAACTCATTTCCATAGATTTAAAATTGATTTTATAAATATATGTCTTATAATAAATGTAACGATTTTATTTGCTATATAATTTCTTGTGATATTGTTATTCTGCTAGAAATACAAATAAGTAAAGGTAAGTAAGAGCATTTTAAAATAGCATGTTAATTTTTCAGTAATTTTAACTGATTTCAAGAAAGGTTAATATGTATATCCACAGCTACGGACTTATTTCCAAACTGATTGTTTCAGTTAATTATTTCGTCTGCGGAGAGAAACGGCGATTTTTGAAACACTCAACAGGTGGATATCAACAGGAACTTTTATTTTGAAAAGCAAATTCTGAACACTCTCAATGCTTAATTGTGCCTTGAGGGCCGCTTTAACAAAAGTAACGCTGACGTCTGATATAATATATATTTTTGAATTAAATAAAATATTTTACAGTTGCTAAATGATTTAGCAAAATATTTGTCAGTTGCCTTGAAAGGTCTTAAAAGCTCTCTTTTACTTCTTCTACACCAAGTTACGCATTTGCAACTAAAATATAGTTTGCAGCTGCATATCGTGCTATCAATAAATACCAATATATAAATACCATATATATAAATAGCCAAAGACAAATTTTTAGATCCCTTTTTCTCCTTTGTTAGCCAACCGATTTTCTTCATTCTTTTACCAAATGGTAAACAGTATTGAGCCTTAGTGACCCGACTATATATTATATGAATCGGTTTAGTAGTAAAGGAATAAAAAGCTCGTAAAGTTGGCACCAATACACACGAACACGCATTTGCTTAAGCAATGCGAATGTTTAAGAGTACCTACACACATATAAGTAATAAGATTTTTTTATAAATGTGCATTTTTGTGTGTTGTTTTTTCCATGGGGAAGGGAATAAGTAATTAGATAGATTTTTCTCTTAAAATAAATGCAACTAAAATGGGTATACGTTTAAACTGGCAGTCAAATTTCGACCACTAGGTTTACTCCAGTTTAATTAATCGGGCGATTGACGGATTAAAACAGAAACCCAGTTAATTAAACACACCTTAATATTTACTTCATTGCTTGTGTTAACTTTTAAATATAATGTTTAGTTTCGCACAATCAAATATGTTTATCCAATTTTTTTAAAAATAGATTCAGAAAGAGACAATTTAAAAACACGTATAGTTATTCGAATAACCGTCGTAAATTACTCGAACAAATGTTTACATCAAATTGAGATTTTTTTAACGAATATTATTTGATTTAAATTTTTCGATCAAACTTTATATATAGAAATATAAATGTTTTTGAGTTCCTTGATCGCAACTATATTTTTTGATCTGTAATAGATACATTATCTGATAGTTTGAGTTGCGTATTTATGTGCACTCATACATCTAACTTGTCCTTTGAAGCAAGAAAAATATTAACGAAAATTTTTCTCATTATTTTAGAATCCGGCATTAGACGGTTTAAATAGTAAATCTTAGAACTATCTAGAGAGACCATTTTATTACAAAATACATGTGCGCATTAATCGATACTTAAAAGCCACTTAAGACACTGTGGACAAAGGCAGATGCGAAATAAGGGTGGTTAACGAACGATATGCTTACTTAGATTTATGTCTTTATGACGGCAGTTCATCTCCACACATTTAAAAAACAAAATATATATTCCGAAGTAAATAAGCTTGTCCTTGAAAATATCTTACTCAAACGATTATGAATGCATTTCTAAGTACCTACTTAAAAACTGTATTCCTCGAAACTCATAATTTTCTCTCTCACTTAAGCGATTAAACTAAGTAGGGAACATTTCTTAGAAAGGCGGCATTAGTAAATATGTATGCACGTACATGAATGCAATTATTCATAAATAAAATCATGTTCCACTAAATTTGAACAGCTGCAGCAGGAAATTATGACCAGGTCATTATGTCAAAAGGACCTTCACTCTGAGACTAAGGCACGACCTCGATATTCAGGCCTTGAATGTATAATTTTCTAGAGAAATATTGTTGAACATTTCAAAGGATATTGCACAGTAACTTTTCGAAAGTGGATTATCAGCATCCTGTTTTACTTAGACGGATATAAAAGAAATTGTTTAAAATAGTTGTGGTTGTCTTATTTCATACATACATATATCACCAATATTTTAGAATTTGGAAAGCAAATAATTTTTTTTTTACAAAAATTTACTCTTTAATAATGTAGACAGACGACAGCGATAATTTGCATTAGTAGCTTTAATTCGAATTAACTTGTGCATTAGCTCCTTCCAAATGAGTATTTATTTAACTTAAATGCACGAAATTAAATTGAATTTATACTGAATTTCGCTATTTCAATATGACAGCACAGTCGACAATCAGTCAATTGTTGGAAAAATTTTAAAATTAAAATTTATTTTAAAACTAAAATCAATTCAAATTTAGCAAAAGTAATTTTTTTTATTGTTTTTAGCAAAAAACCACAACTTGCTAATAAAACCACCAAATGCCTTTATAATTGTGATAGTCTACTGCATCCTCTTTTTTTGACTGAATTTCGAGTGAAATACAAAGCCTCATATTGGTGTCCAACCTCTCCATATTTTGAACTTTTTTACACACTTCCAAAGTTTTCCTTAAATATGTATGTTATCGTCCATCGTAAGTACGTCATACTCCCAAAAGTGCTGTCGCCGTCCTTTATTATATTATTATCCATGAAAAGAATATATTAAACCTAAAAATTTCCACAATTGCCTTGCTCTAATTTCAGAGTGTCCTACTGCGATCTTAACTTGTAACAACACGTTCAGATTCATGGTCCACGTACAATTTTTAACATTATGGAACAGTTTCAGAAAAACTAATTTCAGCTTTCTTACAAATGAATAGTGATTTTTTCACCAACAGCCATAGCTGCCAATCGTACTTTTTGATTTTCTATCCATTTGATCTCGATGTAAATTCCAAAAAAAATAGCAAATTTTGAATTCACTGTCGTCTGTCAGGGTAAAATATTAATTCACATTAGTAAGATTTTAATGCAAATAAACGCAGTCGTCTGTCTACCCTATAAAAAATTTGAAACCTTTAAACATGAAAATCTGAAAATCTGGAGGATGGCACCTCCAGGGTAATCTGAAGGTGCCATCTAATTCAAGGGTAAATTTTTATTCAGAAATCTTTTATATTTAACTTATAAGATTTGTGAATAAAAATTTACCCTTGAATTAGGTGACACCTTCAGATTACAATGTTATAAGATTTAAAAATGAAATCCAATAATTGAATAAGGCAACTAACTATTAATAACACTGTGTTGAGGTCGGAGTTTTAACTTCCAAATCTTTTTTTTAATCCAAAAATATTTTCCAAATTTTGTTTTTCCTTATTGTCAGCTGTAAGTCAGAGCAATAGGGCGAGAAGAAATATCGGCGACGACTGGGTAGTTTATAAGTCGTCGGTGACCGGCGCGCTGCATGAATTTTTAGCGACTCAATTTTTATCATTTATTTTTGGAAAAAGTAGAAAAAAGGTAATACCAAGGTGTATTTAACTAGGTGACAGCATTAGGAAAACAATTACAACAATACAAGAACAACAGGCATTTTTGTTTCTGTAGTTTCATTGCGTATGTCAAAAACATAACTCATAAAACAAAGAAAACAGATACAGAAAAAAAAAGACAAAAGTATTTTGTAGGTATTTTGACATTCGCAACTGCTGTAATGCTGTCACCTGGTTATATACGCCTTGGGTAATACCACAAAAAATAGCATTAAAACACAAAATTTAAGCGCTGTTGCGAACAAAATCCTTGTACTCTCTACCATTTTGCAAATGCTATGATACAAGACCATTTGCAGAAGATTGTGATTATGGCAGTTCGAGATACTTCACTCCACTGCATTTTACATCCATTCATCACACACTCAACCATGCAAACAAGTTTAGATAGAATGAAAATATATTTTTTTTAAAAGGAGTGTTTTTATTTATACCGAGCTCGTATGGACTGAGTTTCGATGTTTATATTTAAAGCAGGTGTTATTTTTTTAAACAAATGTAGCGCAACTCTAATTTATCTAATTGATCAAATAACATTTATAAATATTAAAACAATAGAGTTATTTAAACAACGAATGTGTGTATTTTTAAAATGCTCATGTCTTTAAAGTTTAAACATGACTTGATTAGAGTGACGCTAAGCTAATTTCACCCTCTATAATTTATTTTGAGCCCGCTCAATTCGTTTTATATAACAACATTTTATGTTTCCCAATCTGCTTTCCACTGCTAAAATAAAGTTCAGTGAACTTGTTTTGATTATTTTCTATTTAAAATTCTAATATCTATACGAAAACATTATAAATAAGAGGTGTACAATTTTTTTTTTATTTTTTATTTTTACTTTATCTTATCTCTCGCTGTACTGCAGTTACATATGCAGCTATTTGCATTTCAATTGCTTTTGACTCGTACAGTTCAAATTTTCTGTCCGATCATTTTCGACTGAAGTATGATATTTCGAATTGCAAAAAGATTGTTTCACTTTTGCATAACTTACGTCTAGAGATATTGAAACAATGGCACAGAATTTTTTTTTCGATTCTACTATACATACGATACCTGGTATAAAATAAAATAATAAAATTTTAATTAATTAATTTTAATAAAAATGGATGTAATAAATTTGGTTTCCAGAATACGTACATAAGTAAAATTAATTAGTACGAAGAAATTTGTGTTTAATTGAAAATTATAAAGACGACCGCTGATATATCAGCTGCTCGCACTCGAAAAACTTTTAGAAAGTGGGTCATTCCGTTCGAAATGTCGGAAGATAACTTCAAATCTAGATACACATTCAATAAATCCACCATTAAAAAAATTCAATTAGAATCAAGAGGTTATGGTACCTCTGTCGATTTGCAGGCTTTGTTGTCATTACGATGCTGGGGTCGAACTTATACTGCCGATCTTCACGGGTATCTCAGGCAAATTTCTTTACAAATTCACGCATGTGTTTTAGGTTATTTGTGATGCAAAGTTAAAAATAAGGGATACATTCGCAAGGTGGAGAGGGAGCACTTCCGACTGCCGTATTTTCACCGAATCAGCAATTAAACAACGATTCGAAAACGGAGAGTTCAAAGGCCGTTTGCTAGGAGATAGCGGATACAAACATTGTCCATATTTATTCACGCTTATAACTCAAAATTTGTTTAATAACTAAAACTAAACACTGACATAGGAAAATTTCATGTGTAAAAGTACCTTATATATTTATGGCCTTATTCGCAAACGATTAATAAAGTTATTGTAGGTTTAATGTTGGGAAAAACCGGTTTTAATGTACACATTAACTTTATTAAATAAGGCCATCATTCTTACCGCAAATACCGCCGAAATCAAAGTTGTACAACTAATACTTGTGTGCACATATCTTGTATGCGAAATAAAATCGAATGCAATTTTCACAACAGAATAATTAATACATCAACTTCCTCCGGCTTTTTGCCAGCAATTAATGTTTATTATTTAAAATAAAAATTATTCTTGAATTAAAATAAAATTAAATTATTTGACGTAATTTGTTATTTATTAATTTTGAACTGTATTGGTTATTAACTTGCAGCTAAAAGTATTTTATTGTTGTTAACATTGAAATTTATTGTTTATGAACAAAATATAAAAAGAAGAAAAAAATAAATAAAATAAAATAGAATGACTTGTGCTTTGGCCAATTTTTTTCTGGCAAGTTTTTAAAAATATTTAGGAATATTTTTCTTTATTTTAAATAAAATGCGCAATAAATTTGGTGAAAATTATTTAAAAGAAATCATATTTTTTTATATACACATATGTACAGTGAGACCTCGATTATTGTAATAATTTCTATAAATTAAATTTTTTTTGCATCGATTAACCGTGATTATCTCTATTTTCTGGAATTCTAAGCATTTTTCTTATTGCATTTGAGCAATTTAAAATCAGTGTAAATACATGAAAAGAAAAATGGGAACTCCCTCTATTAAATAAGATGAGTCAGAAGCATGTGTACATGCATGTAAGTTTAATTTGGACGTTTAAAAAAAAAGAAACAAACAACATTACATGATTTTTTTAAGAAACTAAGTAAAATAAAATCTTTATGTATCGTTTACTCTTATTTTTCTATAAAATTGTATTTTTTCAATATTATTTAAACATTTTTATAAAACCTCTGAATAAACGAATTACATATAAATAATACATTTTTAAAGTACAACTCAAAATTGTTATCAATTAACCGGGAAAATCGATTATCCAGAATGCTTCCGGTCCCGACAATTACGGATAATCGAGGTCTCACTGTATATACATACTACGAATTTTGTAGTTATTTATTTAAAAAAAATTCTGAGAGCAACATGATTTACTGAACTAAATTTCTCATTAAATTTATTGCGCCTAAAGAACATATCAAAGAAAATCCACTGAAAATATAGAAACTATAATAAATCAAAAGGAAAATATCTGACATGCTTAATAAATTGTTATCGTGTTCTTTAAGTTCTTTTTAAACTTTATTAAACTTTTAAATTTTATTAATTAAATAAACACGACACACGTTAACATTAATAAATACTCGTATTAAAAACAACAGATCCATAGAAACATGTAAAAGCAATTTTCAATTAAAAAATTTATTTGACTAAAAAATTAATTAGATTTAAACTCATTTACGAAAAATTCAATTAAAAAATGTTTTTTTTTTTTTAAATTTGATTAAAAAATTATTAATAATAAAGTTTATTATAAAATTTATTTAAATATTTTTAAACACTATATTATAACATAAATTGCAATACTTTTGAAATATCAATTAAAACTATTTTTTTATGTCACAAATATTGCATAAAAGTAGGAACAGGGATAGTGCTGGCAGGACATATGTTGAAAGTATTAAAAGAAAGCTTAATTTTTTAAATACTATTAACTATTATGGTATATAGATTTTTTGTTAGCTTTTCGTGTCAAATAGGTTCCTTCGATTTTCACGCTGACAATTCAATGCTATAAACTTGCACAACACCAGATTCATGACGAGAATTCATCTTAGGCTCTGAATCATTATGTTGCTTTGTAGTCAACGCGCTCACCACTTTATTAAAAAGGCGTCCTCAGAATACTAATGACAGAAGAAACTAAAATACGGGTTTGATTGTGATAATGAAAACCGTGTTGCTGAAGTTCAACCTATGAACGAAAACTGCATATTCCATTACTAAAATAAAACTCTTGATTCTTAATTATTCGAAATTTTAAAAATTTGCTCCTTTCTTAGTACAAACAATTTGAAATGTTTAATTATTGAATGAATTTTTCAAATTTTGTCCTCGAACTCGAGCCAGATCAATAACTTTCAACTTAATAGTTCGAAAAATATATTATTATATTTTTAAAAACTCATGATTGCTCTTTAATTACGAAATTAAACGAACCCAATAATTATTTTCAATGAATTAGTTTTATTAGAAATTTTTTTAAATTTCCAATGCAAACATCCTACATTTTTGTGAAATAATTATTCTGTAGATCATTATATTGGAAATAAAATTAAAATAAAATTAATAGAAATAAAAAAACCAATTAAAAAAAAATTATTTATGTACATACTTAAAAATTTCACATATACATTTCTAAAATATTTTCAATTAATACACTTTATTAAAAATTTAAATTAGTTCCAATTTTCTAGCAATTTTCAGAAGTTTTGAGTAATTGAAAATTTGAATATTAGTATTTATTTGAAGTGATTATTTTTCTGAACAAATTGGTTGTTAGTAGTTTTTAATCCAAAGTGATTATTATTTCTTGGCTAATGTTCGTAACATTTTTAGTCATAAAGAATTGGACATGAGACAATATTCCAAAGGAACAAGGGAAAATTTTAACACTAATTAATTTCAACTTACACGGCAGAACAGAAACAACGTTGTTTTTCGGGAGCCGCTACACTCCCATCATCAGTGTTCATGTGTGTCAAGTTTGTCTTAAGTAAAAACAAAAATTAGAAAGAAAAATGGTACATGAGATAAAACCAATAATAATAATCATTTTGGATTAAAAACTACTGAATATTAGTAATTTTCAACGCAGGTTACACTTTGACAAGGAAATTAATTTAATTCGTACAAAACAAACAATTATTTTCGCATATGTGAAAATTTCATAGTACATATGTATTTTGATTTAAAATCTGTTGTTAGCACTTACAAAAAAACAGACAAACCTAAGTCAAATTATTAAAATATCAAATCAAAAAATTTGTCCTTTTAACTGGACAAAAAACAGTTAATTGGAAAAACTGGATAATAATTTTTTTCTGAAAAAGCAAAAATATTTTACGGTCCCATAGTGCGCTGATAGCATTTCTTTGTGGCAAAACAAACAAACATATGTACATATTTATATACTTTGTATTGTCTTGAACACACTACGTACAAAATTTATATTTAAACAAGTGACTGGCATTTTTCTTTCAACATAAACATACATACGAGTATGTATGTATATAATTATTTTTGCTTTGAATATTTGTTTGTTGATGCTTAAAAAAAATTGTGGTTAATTTTAAATTAGTTATTTATTAAAACGGAAATAAACAAAATACCTATATTATATTTTATTTAAACATAGACAAGAAAGATTTGCTTATAATAAACACGTATGTATGAGTGAAGTCTGGGGTTGTTACTACAAGTTACTGTAGAAATAATTAAAAATAAAAACCTCGTTTTCGTTTTTTGTTAAAGTTTGGGAAAATTAATAAAAGGACTCCGAGCTAGTTGTATAATAGCTCAAAGCATATGTAACTTGAATAAAAGGTCCCGCTTTACTAAAACTATTCACTGAAATATGTTAAAAAAAAGTTCGATTGTCCTAACAGCAAATAAAGTAAAAGTCACATAAGGTACAGCGGGGCATATCTAATTGGCAGCATTCGGTGTGGTTGTTTTGAAACTTGTACTGAATTGCAATTAACGAAGATGGCAAGTATCGACGAGAGCATTGGAAATAATAATTGGATTAAAGTGAAATTCCTCTTGGTATTCGTTTTTTACTATTAAAAGTAGTCAGACATTATGCTCTCAGAAGTTATAAATGTGAAAAAAACTCTGTGTACAATCTTACAGAATTGAACTCTATTCTCCTTGGTTTTTTTTAAGTAACTGGTAGGTAAATTTTCCAACATTTATGGTTTATTTTTGCTCAGTATACTTAGACGCAGTTACACTGAGAGCCTGCTAATTTCAAGCAGCCTAGAGTCATGCCCATGAAGTTACCATAAAACAGAAGCGTTGTAGTGCGTATACACATACATACGTACATATATCTATTGAGATTGGGTTTTTGTTGAAGCCAGTCTACAGTGGTGATCCACAGTAGATGCGAAGGATCTTATTTTTGCGGGCAGCATTTAAACTATCTTTCCCAAACACTATACCGCCATTTCTGATACTTCTAACTTATCGTATATCGTGTCATTTTGTGCACAATCTAGTGTACACATTTTAAATTATACAAAATATATTAATTTAATGTTTTTTTTAATCCAAAGTGATTAATATTTTTGGCTAAAGTTCGTAACATTTTTAGTCAGAAAGAATTAGACATGAAACAGACAATATTCCAAAGCAACAAGGGAAAATTTTAACACCTAATTAATTTTAACTTACACGGCAGAACAGAAACAACGTTGCCGTGTAAGTTGAAATTAATTAGGTGTTAAAATTTTCCCTTGTTGCTTTGGAATATTGTCTCATGTCCAATTCTTTCTGACTAATAAAAATTAATAATCACTTTGGATTAAAAAAAACACTAACAACAAAATTGTTCGAAAAATAATCACATTAAATATATTAATTTACATTTTCATTATACTCTTATGCCACGCTTTGCGTCGTTTCGAAGTTGCGTCTTTTTAAAATTTTCGCGATTTCGATGTTGCGTCGGTTTTACTTCAGTTTGCGTCGCATGGCTTCGATTTGCGTCGTTAATAAATGTTTGTATGTACAAAGCAAAAATAGATAAGGGGGACTTCCCGTCGAAGTCTAATGCAAATTTGTATGTGAAAATTTTCTACAAGTTTGTCTTCATTGGTAGTTTCAAATTGAATTTGGTAAAGTGAAGTCTTTTATTTTGATAAAAACTATTATAAAAATAAAAAATTGGTTTTTTCTATTGAAAAATAATTTTTGAGTCTCGGAACGAGTTAAATGAAAATGAATACAAATGTATGGAAACTGTGATTCGTTTTTCCGGTCCCAATTAGCGACGCTAACCGAGGTATAAGTGTACTGCAATGTGGTAGAGATATTGTAGGACTTGTATCGAAAATTTAAGAAATCTCGTATATTTTAAAACAAAGCAGCCCATAACAATAAACTACGAGTAGGTATGTACTTGTACAATATTTATATTCATCTATGAATATAAAATTAACATTGACATTTTTATAAAAAAGCTCCAACGACATGAGTTGAATACATGTGAATTTAAAACAAACAAAAATGATTGGAGAAACAAAATAATAATACTATTTGCAATTAGTTTAATAGAAAATCATCATATTTGAAAGCGTTTGTTCAGTCAGCCACATGACCGTCTGTCCAACAAAATTATTAAAAGTGACTCTGAATCTAGATGCATTCCTGTTGTGTTCTGTTTTTTCGAGTAACAACAATCTTTTGTTTAAGTAAATACATAAATATTTTTAGAACTTATTTCTATTTACGTGTAAATAAGCAATAAAGTAATTGTGCATGTTTTGTGGAATAAATAATTTAAACTAAAGTAGATTGATATGCAAAAACTAAATTTGTCCATTTTACTTCCACTTATTTTCTAGGTTGCACAGTGGGCTGGAGAGCTTGCTTAATGAATTTTAAATAATATTTTGTAAAAATTATTTGTAGGTCAGGCAACATTGAATTAATTTCTAAAAAGTTTTAATTTTTGTTTTTCTATGATAAAAAAAAATTAAGGGAAATAATCTGTAGGCAGTTCTTTCACTTTGACTACAGAAAAATTAATAGGTAGAGAAAAAAACTTTTGTTTACGTATCTTTACATAATACATATATACTTCTGTATGTACATATGTACTGAAAAATGTAATATTAGGGAAGCCCAAAATTTTTAATATTTTCTTAAAATTTTATTTGGTTTTACATAAATGCAATAAATATATAGTAAGCTGAAGTTATCCATCCGATTTGTGTATATAAAAAAATATACATTGAAAAAATAATGGGGGCATTTCATGTTTACAAAACAAAGTTAGTTTTCGGGCGGAGTGCTTGGGATCATTATCCCGCATAAATTTCCATTTTAGTGACATTTTTTCTTCAGCGAATTAGAGCATATTAGTTTCCTATTAAATAAGTCTGAAAATGCTCCACTTAGCGGTCAACTTAAATAGGGAGCGCTATTATTATCAGCATCTACATATGTACATAGTTATGTATGAAAAAATAAGGCAAAGGAAAACAGTTCAGATATATTATCACATGTGATCGTTAACCGATTTGCTTCTTTATTTCTTTCTGGTTGGCGGCTGTTGACGAGCTTACTTGCAGAATGTTTTATTAAAATCTGTTGGGTATATTGGTAGTAATATATGGGCAAGTCCCGGAAACAGTCCACCAACCCAAAATTTTTTTTTAATTTATTTAACTTATTTTTAATCTTTCTTTAAGGAATATTAGACTAGATTTATATATAATTTTATAAAAAAAAATTATTTAAATGCAGAAATTATTACCAAATCCTATCCTACCTCAGATCTTCTAATTTCATACAAGAAATTCACAATTTTTAGGTATTTATATCATCACTTTAGTTTTAATGAAGATGGCCCTATCGAAAGCCATCTTTTTATACATTGAATTCACTTGAAATTTAGTAAAAAAAAATTTGTGTTTACTATTTTGAAAACATTGAAATTTGGTATGAAATTTCAAAATAGAAAATAGGATAGAAAAAATGTAACGTGCGTCACGTAGCGTACGTCATACAGAGTTCACATCTTTTGATAAAAAACTAAAAAAAATTTTGCCTGCAAATAAGTTATTTTAGAACTCTCTTATAATCATCTTTCTTTTAGGGACTAGATTCTGATTGCTTTATTATGCAAATTGCGTTAAAAATTACAAAAACACACACCAACTTTCAAAGTTACTTTAGTTTCTTGTAGCGTAAATCACAAATCTTTGTGATCATTTATTTCTTTTGAAAGACCAACAAATTTTTATATACATATTAATGTGAAAACGCGTACGAATGAGTTCGACACCCAGAATTTGCACATATGTACATATGTATGTATTTGTAAGTGTTTAATAGGAAAATATGCCAGAAACTATGCAGGGATTGAAAATTCTCACAGGATTTATATTCTAGCTTTAACAACAAATACAAAAATAATTCAATTAAAAATTAGATGATGTCCCGAGCCAAACAAGTAGGGAAGCCTACACGTGGGAGTTGCAGTCGCACTTTTTTCATTTTTTCAAACAACAGAGGGACCCTTAATATACATACTTATCTATGTTTGGACATCTGAATGTGTACAAAATTTCTCTTCTAAACAAAACAAAAATAAAAAATTTAAGTAAAAATTACATATGTATATACGCAATAAAATGAGAAACATTAATAGGTACAACAAACAAAATATATAATTTCTTCCCTAAGCACTTTCCAACTGCGTGCACGCACAAATATCTAGATACATTGATACCTACATACTTACATCCAAGCATACGTACATACATACATACATACATATATATTGTATGTATAAACACACGCACTAAACACAATAGATGAACAAATGTTTGGGTCCGCAGCCATTAATTATACTTAATTTTTTTCATTCCATTCACAGTGGTTTCATAGAGTAATCAGACAAATAAATCTTAAGCTACAATACAATTTTAATATTTTTACAGAATAAACAGAAAAGTAAAAAATTATCAATCAATCAGTCTTATGGAATACAGATAGATTTTTCAATTAAACGAAAATAATTTTAAAAATAATGGTGTAGCATATTTTGATACTCTATTGCATTTTTTTCAATATGCCTGCAAATGTGTTCGCAAAAGCAACCAAATATCTTATTTAAATTCCTATTAAAATTAACACGTATGTAGGTAGATAATGCAGCCAACTTGAAAAAACAGTTGATGAACAAGTTCTTATTTTTGGAGCGACTTTCACGTGTAATTCTTAGAATTGAGTCCCAAATCAATGAAATTTTATGAAATTAAATACTCATAGATACATTCATAAGTACATATATAAAATATTAAAATAAATCGGCGAAAAATTTATCTACACTTACATATAATCAATTAAATTATTTACAAAATAGTTTAATTAATAACTGTCACATTAGTACACGAGATTAAAAAAGTTAATGTGTGCATTGAAACTGGGTTTCCCACATAAAAGTTCGACAATTAACCTAATAGGTAGGTAACTTTATTAATCGTTTATGAATAAGCAATATGTATTTATAGGCCTATTATTAGAGTAGCAACCGAACTTCAGTTGCCATGTGTAATTTTGTTTTCAGCAACTATCCACTCAACTGAAGTTCGGCTGCCATCCATAATCGATCACTTAATACTTAAATCTACGAGTACTCTGTGCATACACTGTATACAGTTTGTTTAAACAGCTACCTATTTCTATTTTATTTTTTTGTTGGTTTGTTAATTGTGTTGTTTGTTGTTATTGCATTTTCTTCTATGGAAAATGTGTGTCATGAGCATTATGTGTTAGTCAGTGTTTTTATCAGCCAGCCAGGCAGTCATTTAGTCAGTATATTTGTATACTTTAGTTCGTTGATATCTGATAACACCGTGCAACACAATTTGATAATTATATATGTATGTGTTTTCTTATAAGCCATTAAAGTCGAACTACAAAACGGTATAGGTATATTGTATAGGTATACCTATTTTCAGTTGTGTGTGCATAAAAATTGTTTGTATAATTGCGATTTAAAAATAATACGTTTTCACTAATTTTATAATTACAATAACAATTCATCATTTTTTATTCCTTCAAATGTCGAAACGTTAACGGACATTTTTTTTGGTTCGAGTCTGTCAAAATTTGATTATGTATTAATAACACACACCCACACTACAAAAAAGCACACTTTCATATTTGTTTTAAATGCAAATAAGAAAACGAAAAGATAAAAAATTCTTTATAGAATAGAAAATGCAACCATTTTGCCTTTTTTCTTTTGTGATTTTTGACAGCTTCGAACCTAAAAGCAGTGTTGTAGTAGCTTTCGACACTACCTGTATTATTCTACCGTGCAGGTAATGCTAATAGCACAGCTGACTTAGTAAATATGAGTATGTGTGTGGTTTTTGGTACTCTAATTTGTTGTAGAATCGCTAGTACGCTAGTGTTGTAGAATTGTACCATGCACGACATTGAATTTAGTCGCGACAAACAGCTGAGTATTAAAACTTAAAGAAGTGTTAATAGCTTCCTTATATTTTATGTAGTATTTGAAACTTACCCTGTTTTTGTAATAAAATACATAGTAAGTATGTATGTAGTTGTTGTAGCACAGTGTTATAACTTGGAAATTAACGAGGAGCCACCAAAAAAAACCCACCTACCCTCATAGGTACTTTTTTTCGAATTGATTTTGCTGTCTTGCTTTACTTTTGTTTTCTTCGTATTTCAACATTTCACAAACTTATGTATGCATATGTATGCATGTACATACATACATATGCATGTGTGTGTGGTTTTCTAAACATATACATAAATCCATATTTACATTTACCATATGTGCGATTGTTTACAAACAAAAAAAAAAATCCAAAGAGATATACAAAAAAAAGATTATAATTTTTTGGTTAAATTTTGTTTTTGCATCACCAACTATAAAACTGATGGATTTTTAATCTTTGAAGAGTAGGGAAGAATAATGGTAGGCACATACATACATACATATTTAAGTATGTATGTACATATATCCATACATAAGTATGTAGATATGTATGTACATATGTATTCTGATGTAAAAATTGGAACAAGGGGGCTTTACAACTTTTAAGGGATATACATACATGCATATGTCGATGGTCATACGTTGCAGTGTTGTTAGTTTCTGCTGCTTTTTTAATTGCTCAATACTTTTCATTTGGGGGCTGAAAAGGTACCTACTATTCGATACTTTCAATGGATATAAGTATGTACATATATACAAACATACATATGTATATAAATGTATGTATATGTTTATATTTTTAACAAATAGAAGCATATGTATGTACTTATGTACTATGTATGTTTCTGTATGGAGTTGTAGATTTAGAAGTACATACATACATACAAACATATGTATGTGCATAGTTGTATTTTTTCCATTCTATTTAGTTATAAATATGGTAAGTCTGAGAGTGTCAAGTAACTACTTCCGAGTAAATAGCTATTGTGTTTTAGAAAAAATAATAGCAACTGGATACGCGGCGGCCACTATTTTGGACGTTTGTTAACCCATGTGGCGCATTTACTGAAGCGACTAAAAAACCTAATTTTTTAGTTGACTGAAAAATTATTCTTCGTAAGTACCCATGGTTTTTCCTCTTCTGTAAGAAATTGATTTACTTCTTGAGAGGAGAATATTTTTCTTACTTTTCCGTTGAGGTGTGAGTAAATTATAAACTTTAAGCTCGTTTCCTGATGAACCATCAGTTTTTCGAGTTATGACGTTGTTTGACATTGCGACAAGTCTTCGTAATTTAATAATCATAATTTTAACGAAATTAGCTGCTTCTGAGTGTTGCATGGAGTAGGGATTGCCATACAGTAATGACATACAATATACATAAGTATGTAGTATATAGTATGTACATGTACATACATACAATGTATTTAGGGTAGTTCTGGGTTACGCCAACGGTATACACCGTTGGATCATAAGGTCCTACCCAAGCACATCGCAATGTTAATGTACTTAATGCGTTTGGGTTTGCTTTGGAGTATTGATCGTACGATACGGAACATTCTGTACTGGTGCATCAACTATTGACGAGTTTTTGGAATAATAAAAAGCACTGAGTGGAAAACATTGTTTATAAATGAATAAATAGAGAAGAATGAGAGAGAATTAACAACTACGGTTTTCTCTCTTATTATTATTATTACTTTTATATTTATTTCTTTAATTGAATGGAAGTATATGCATACTTACACACATATGTATATAAAATGTACATCATCTACTAAATGTAGTTTTGTATGTTCGTCTCTATTCCAGTTTCTGTTTTGGTCTTTATATTTCTCATCGCTACGTTTGTGTGTGTTTCTTTTAAGCCATTACATATGTCAGTGATGGCAATGAATATTTTAAAATGTACTTATTTTACATAAAATGTACTACATACTTTCTTATTAATACTATACAATTCCAGGTACTCTTAATTATTATACAAAAAGACATAAAAATATATTTCTATAAAATTATATACATTATAGACATAAAATTATATTTCTTTATTATTATTTCCAGACATTTTTCGACATGTAATGAAGGATCTGGAATCTCTTCCGTTTTAAAATATCTTTATTGTGGGTATCATAAATATTACAGAAAGAGTACTTCCATTTTATATTACAAAAAAATTTCCTCGTATTCACCTCCATATTTAAATAAAACTCAATCCATAACAACCAGTCTGATAGAATAGCACACTGTCATCGGACACAGACATAAATTCTTTGATATTAAAGGAACAACCAATTATTAATCAATCGTGTCTACCTTCAGTTAAATCCTTCATTAAGAAATTAAGGACAATGTCGCTTATAACACCACAAAATTCATTCAATTGAGGCCCATTTTGTCCTTACACATGTTTGAGAAATTGATTTTTCTCTTGTCGTAAATGCCAGTAGAAACACAATAAATTGCGTGCAGTTGTCAATCCAGATTTTGGGGGTGTCCCGGAAATTTCAAATACAGATTCTTGATCTACTCGACTGTACCTACAAGAAAAATGATATCACTTCCCAGGTATTTGTTTTTTGTCACGCTGTGTTAATTTTTCGTAAAAAGTACTTTTTTATTGTGGGGATTTCGCTGAATTTAACACAGTAGAGAGTATTGAAAAGAGTACAATACAAACAAATCTACCATCACTGATGCACATACAGAAAAATAAATAGAAGTATAAGAAAATAGAAGAAAAACACAGTTCATTGTAGCTTTGTGATACATTTAAAACCATTCCCCTTGACATTCATAAACAAAACTTACTAACGGACAGAGGTCTCATAACAATTGCAAATAAAAGTTGTAAAACAAATAGACACGGAAAATAAAAGGCCCAATAAGAAAAAACAAGGAAATAATTAAAAGTTTTCTTAAAAAAGTGTTTAGACAAGAAATTATCAAACAAGTAAGATTTTTTTTATTTGTGTTAAATTTATTATATGTATAGGGCTTGAAATTTTATGGCCTTATTTTATAAAACGCAACGCTTGGTGTTGATCAATTTGGTATGGAAGAAGTCTAAAATACAAAATAATGCTTTGCGTTGCGTTTTACAAAATATGGGCCTTTATTTCCGTGGTGCTTATTTGGTGTTTATTTTAAGGAAATTTCGATTTGCATTACGTTTAAGTTCTTTACTTATTTTTCTTATCTGCTGAGTGTACGAGAGCAAGAATTTTCAACTTCAGTATAACAAGAAAAAAAAAACAACAACGAATTTGATAAACAATAGATAAAAAAAGATGTTTGTTTGCTTTGTTTTGAAATCAACAAAAAGTTTTTGTTTTGTAAGAAAAAGAAGCAGCGAATTGAATATATTTTGCTATAACGAGATTTGTGTGTGTGTACCCTTTATATAATAACAAATGACACAGAATGAGTTAAAAGAATCCATGGTTTTATTCACAAAAATTTATTAACTTATTCCTAAAATATTTATTTATTTTTAGATTACAGAATTCAACAAGTATTTAGATTCTTAAGTATTCTTTTTTCAAGTGATTTTTAATAGCAATTTGCAATATAATAAATACATAAGTACCTATTTATTATACAAATAATATGCGATATGACAAACTGTTGGCTATAACTAAAAGTCTTATACACTTAGTGTAGGGTATTGTTGCGCTTTGTTATGGTTTGTTTTTAACTCTCTGCAGAGCCAACCAACCATCCACCACCAGCAAACAACCATCTTCATTTTATGAGTGTACAAATAAATACTCACTTGTATTTCACAAATTCAACTTTTCCCCCAAAACAATCTTTTTTTCAATTTGTTTTCTCGTTTGTTTAGCATATTTTTCAACGTACTGTATTCTATAGATACATCTAATATTTAATGTTTGTTTTTACATTTGCTTTTGCATTTTGTATTTGTTGTTTTTGTTGGACTTTAACATTAAAATAAGCTTCTGTTGATTTTAGTTGGCAATCAAGTGTCGACTTTACAGTATCGCATGTGATATTTCTATCCTTCATTCTTAAAATCGGTGTGTTAGTAATTATTCCTTTAAATTGTAACACGTAAAAAATATTTACGATTTTTTTAATTGCGATTTTTAAACCCTCCAGAAAAGAAAAAAAATAGTTCACAGTAACGATTAAAGTGTTTGAAAATATACAGAAAAGGTGGGTTTGAAACAAGTTTTATAATGAAAGAAAAAGTGCAATTCCTTAAAGGATACGAAGAATTTGTTAAAGTGAATAATCGAATAAAAGAGTGAATAAAGAAATAAGGACGAAAATATAAAAGGAAATGACAAAAACTTCGATCGATTTAAAAACTAAGAAAGAACTTATTACAAAAATATAAAAATTGTGAAAAGCTTTTTTTACTGCAAATTATAGGAAACTTAATGGCTCAAAAATATATACATACATAAATTTTCATGCTACGTAAAAAATATATATAAAAGGATATGTATGCAGATACACTTGACGGGATGTGACCTTATTTTGCCATAGATTAAATTTGTGTTTTTGATATCTTTAAATAAAGGACAAAACTGAAGAGAACCCAGCAAAACAATATGTTTTTTTTAAGTTTGGCAATATGTTTCACTTCTTTTTTAAACTGATGAGATAAAACTATCGCAAATCCAAAAAAAATAATAGATTAGTTGTTACTTGATCTAGAGATAATTATGTAGGCAGCGTTTGGTGTCAAAACCCCAAACCGTAAAATTTTGTCATAAATTCATGCTTTGTGATGTTTTACTCCGAAAGTTTTATTCGGGAAAGATAAGGAACAGTAATCGCCACATTTTTTATGACTATTTTTGGCTATTAATATTATATGTATTTGCAAAACGAAGTTTTTTTTCCGGGTTTTAAAAATTTTTAAGAGTTTTTTTCGGGGTCTATTTTTCAAGTTCAGTTTCCGGAAATGGAAATGTTAATAATCGACTTTCGAAACTAAGTTTGTATTTGCATAAAAACGTTTGGGTATATTTTCCGCCAATTTGATAATGGGTTTTCGAAATTAGGTATACCGAAAATTATTATTAATAAATTAATAAGAATAATTTTTTTTTGTAATTTCAAAGTATTTATGAATATTTTTCGGTCTGTTTGCAAAGTTATATTTCCTGATAAGGTTTCAAAATTAAATAAAAAAAAATATTAATGTTTTTCTGTTACTTAGTAATTTTTTTTTTAAATTCCATTCGGATTTTGAAAAAAAAGTTACCAGGGGGCAAATTACGGCTTTCGATATCGAACGAAATTTCTATACAAATTCAAAAAATTTTCCCCCCTGTACTTCTCGATTACAACTGTTCTTATTTAAAAATAAAATTGCTTAAAATTTCGGTTCGACCATTTTTTTTTTAAATTTTAAAATTCTGAATTCTGTTCAAGATGCCGAAAATACATATTTAAAAAAATTATTATTTTCTTTCCTTCGTTTCCATAAGAGTTGAAAGATTTTCTATTTTATTTCGAATATGCAAGCTTGACTACTTAATTCCAAAAAATACTGACTGATTCACATAAAGACAAAAAGTAAATAACAATACATTTGTTCACGCCAAACTTCCAACAAGATATCAAATGATTTTTGTAAATTAAAAATAAATTTTTTATAATATTCTTGAAATTATCAATTTAATATATTTTTTTCATAACTTCGAAACAAAGTTCGAACTTTCGAATACAGATCAAGAATTAAAATTTTTGTTACTCACACAACAAAACTAGTTCTTCTATGTTAATTGAACTTTTAAACATAATTGTATTAAACAAATTTTATTATGTACATAAATGTTAAAAAAAGCATTTCATTTCCTGACAAAATATCGATGGGTTACCAGTAAACATTTATTTAAAAAAAATGACTTAAGAGAAGAAAAATTTTGTAATTCTTGGCAAAAAGTTAACATCAAGCGAACTTAAAAACAAATTTAAATAAATTTATTACAAAATTCTAACAAATATTTAAGTGTCTCAACAAAATTTGTTTATTTTCACTAAATTACTAGAATCAATTAATTAGAATTTCTTTGAGCATTTCAATTGTTTGAAAATAAGTACTTTTTTATTTGTTTTTGTTTGCTCTTAAACAATAAAATGGCTCAAAGGAATTTTGTTAACAACAATTAGGTTCTTTTAATTATTTAATATCATGAAATACTCTTATTGCTGCACTGCACAACGATAAATAGCGAAACCAACACAATACATCAAATACAGTGTTCCATAAAATTGTAAGACCGGTATTTATAAATACTTTAAAAATGGGGTTTCCACACAAAATTTGTATTTTAAATGTGTTCTATTTTAATAATCGCCTATGGAATTGCCTTAAAACTTCAAAATTTTCTACAAATGTTCCTGAAAAAAAATAATCCATCCGTTTGAGATAATATCTAAGGCCTTAAGATAAATTTCTGTCCATTCCAAATAAAATTCGTTCGTTAAAACACAATTCACTCAAGATAAATTTGTTTTTCCCTCGCTTCATCGAATAATTTGCATTCAAATGATAACTCAAGACGTTTCAAATAGTCGTTTTAATTTTGAAACCTCTTTGAACTATTCGAGTCCAACAAACCACTCAAAAATATGTCAATTTGATTTGTATTGTAAAATCTACTAAAAAAAGTATTCATAATTTTACATAATTTTATAATATATGAATCTGTCTCAATTTCGCTAAATCACATTATTAGTTCAAATTATAGAAGTTAATATGTAAAATGGAAATTAATTATGGAAAAAACACAAAGCAAAATGGGACAACATGCTACTGTTTTCGGTGATCGCAACATAAGGTTTAATATTCTTTATTTCCTTCTTTACTGCATAACTATTTAGTCGAAAAACCTTAAATTCAATGTTTGTATGAATAGTTTTGCAACACACTGTTAATAAAAATATATTAGATTTATATGCATTCGTTTGTTTGTAAATGCTATTTACATATAGTGCACAGTGGGATCAATAGCATAATAAACGTTTGAACTATCAATTTATTTCCAACTTTGAACATCAACAGAGAACTATTCGACTTATAGAATATTTCCTGCGCCTTGACATTTTTGCAAATTTTAATACTTTTGATAGATACGCAACATAGTTATATCTCATAAAATTTAATGTTTGAGTTAAGCATATAAAATTATTAATCGTATCGTTCTTAATCTTGTGCAAAAAATCCATTTCTTAACTCAGCTCTTGAGTGGAGAATAATTTTTTTTTTATTGAACGAGCTTTCTGAAGAGCAATATTTTTTTTCAAATCAAGGTTTTCAGGTTTTACAATTTAGCTTTTTTCTCAAAAATATGTTTGTGATTGAAACGGAAATAAGTTCAAAAATATAAATCGAGATGATGAATTTTATAATTGGAGTTGAGAAACCCATAATTTATGCATTTGTAGGCGGAAATTATCGTCCCCATTCTACAATTGCTTAAAATACAATAGTGGTATTCACACCGAACTTGTTAATTTGTTACTCGGTAGTTGGTTAATTTGTTAAAGTTACCAACTGTGAACGACCCCCTTTTTAAAACTTTGTTAGTCTGGTAACTTAATCTGGTAATAATCATTTAATTAACGTACTTACTCTCAATGTACACGAAAATTGCCAAAAAACAAATATTTTTTTAGAAGTGTATCACAAATGACTTTTATTATATTTTTATTTAGAAACTGCAACGGCTGATTGTGAGTTACCAACTAACAGCTATTTTATCAGGGGTGGCGTGTCGTTAATTTGTTAAATGTTAATCCGGTAGCGCGTTAAATATACAAAAACAAAATGCGTGTAAAAAAGTAACGATTAACGACTAACAAACTATCAAGCTCGGTGTGAAAACCCCTACTATGTTTTAATTTTGAACAGAGCATGTCGTAGCTTTTTTATGAACCAAGTCGGGATTGGAATTGCGCTTTCAATCAGATTTAGCCAAGAACGCTCTGGAAAGGCTGTTTAATAGATGGTAAAAACAACGATATCTGACAAAATATATGGAATCAACAACCAGCTTCAAGCTGCTATAAAAGCTTGAAGGTGGTGTGATATTTTCGCGTTTTAGCTTTGTCTTTCCAGCAGTGCTCCAATATGTGAAAACCACTAAAATCGCTTGTGATTTACGAAAGCTGCACGGCCTAAAGAGTCTGTCACAAGCGAAATGGTCAACTATGATCAAAATTGCATATTGAGACAGACAATTATTCTGAAAGCTCCGTGTAAATTAGTAACATATCTTACTCCAATCAGTAGTATACAGTTTGTATATTACATTTCAACAATTTGTTGCTTGCCGTGAACAATTCGAAAAGACTGCATTTCATTGGTGCTTTTGCCAAATCATAATGGTTAAAGGTCTGCTGATGGTTCGGCAATGCAATCCAGCCATCTACATGAGCATAACCACAACAAACAGCAACTTTTTCTAAATTAATTGGATTCATATCTCGAAAAATTTAATAATTTTTTTTTGTACTTTTACCATTTATTTTGGGATGGGCCCCACTGTGCAATGCTAATAACGAGATGTTGCTTTTATTTTCTTTCTTCAAAATGGTTCTCTATTCAAGGTCAATGCTGACGTAAATCATACAAATTGTATGGCATGTAAAAGTGTAAATGTGTAAACACAAATTATTTATAGGATGGATACACAATAATTTAATTCTTGTTTGGCTAAAGAATTGTATTTTTATTTATTATTCAATTACAACAAGTTATTATTTCATAATTTTAAACGATTTTACCTTTTCCATGATTGTTTTATAAATACATATGTATATTTTTTTTGCTGCCTGTTGATTAACTGCTAAAGTCCACTAGAGCAGCTTCCCTAATGGAATTTTGTGTTTTTCATGAAAAATTCGTAAGTCCATTATTGTCGATTTTGAATTATTGCTGTCAAGTAGTTTTATTTCGAAAGCTCTTTACAGAGCTATAAAAATTTTCTTAATAGCATGTATCGAGTGTGATCTTTTTCGATCCCTTTTTCGCTAAATGATGGTAAGCTCCAAAACACAAATTTTCTTACAGCCAGTATTTGAAAAGTTATTAACAATTTTCACATTTTATAAGTTTTAAATCATACTCTAGTCTATAAAATATAAATTTCAATCATTATACTTATTTTTACAAAATTTCTCTTACTATCATTTTGTAAAAACGGGTCGATTTTATTCAAATATGTATGTAGTTTTTAGCATTTTTACGCACAAAGAGCACGTATTTTGCTATCTCTGAACATAGTTTGATGTTTATATATTTGAAATAGTATCTCTTTCTTATAGGATTTTCCCTGAAATGTTTTGACATAGTATGCACTATATATTATATGAGTATTACTCACGCGGTCGTTAAGCAACAAATTTAAAAAAGTTTTCTCTATCTATTACACAGTTTTAATTAGAATGTATTTAGCATCAACGAAACGGTAGCGAACTTCTATTGTAAGTAAATTGTTGATACTTCTGAGGTTGATAAAATTTTTACTCGACAGATACATGTTTGACAAGCTGCAAATTAGAAGCATAGTATCATAAACAAGGTAAAACCACCGCCGTCGTTTTTGAGAATTCCAGATGTCGCCAAATATGTACATCCAATTTTCACGGCTCTTAAATGTGGTTAGACTTTGAGAAATGCATTCTTTATTATCACATTATACAATATTTCGCTACAGCAGGGAACTTTATTTTATGTATATGAAAATGTTATTTTAAAAACATGTTGGTAGCCGACGGCTTGTAGTCAAATTTTTTGCCTCGCCACCGCAGCAATTTTTTCATCAGCTTGTTACTTTTCTAAAGGGAATTTTTTCACTGACGTCAACATTTTATATTGTCAGAAAAGATAACATTTGGCACAGCAGAAACATGAAATTGTTTCCCCACAAGCAAACATTTTTTTTTAACATAGCACTTTTCTACCGTTTGGGACAAGATCTAATAAAAAAAAATTATTTTAAGACACGCGGTTAGTTATGAAAACCGTAAAATTAAAGCAGTTGGTGTGTAAATTGTAAAGATCAGATAAATTAAAGTACTCGTCCATTTAATATTGATTTACTTTTACGAAATCTCAAAAAAAAGTTTTAGAATTTTTTGTTAAGTTGCGTGGTTTGGCATTCAGCCAATAATGTGCATCTATGTATGTTTGAGACTTCTTAACGTTAACAAACATCAAGATGTTTAAATAAATAAATGAAATGCGTTGTCGTGATAGTGCGCAGCTTACAGTATGTGTAGTAATTCCCTGCAGGAAATGTCAAAAGAAAAATTATACTGATTATTACACCTATTAACGATGTCACCAGTACTACTGACAAATTATGCCCCAACTAATGCTATCTACTATTGGCATTTAACACAGGCTTCTCCTACGAAATCTACCAGTAGACTGTGTCAGTACTGACTAGATAGTTCTTGTGGGACCATATGGAGAAAATGCCAATAGTAAGATTGTACTGACTTACTATTGACAATATCACCACAGTGTGGTACAAAATATTTTACAGTCTTCTTTGAAGTATAATTTTCTTATTGTTAAATATTATAAAAGGGACTTCGTTTCGTTTTAAATTAAACAAAATATATGCATTTATAAGTTCATTTCTTCGTGGCTGGCTGAACCTTTTAGATACATACATGTGTTAATGGTTTAACATCTATTAATCAGAAGAAGAGAAGACTTATTTAAAAGGAAATATATGTATGTCTGTAAAATAAAAATACTTTTTGGGAGATTCGAATTTAATTTCGAATTTTCGAAAATTAACCCAAACAATGGATGCCATCCAAAATCTACTTTTGTGCAACATTTTCGATTTATTCTCAAAAAGAGCTTTTCAATTTAATTGCAAAACAAGAGACAACAATTAAAGTAAATTTAATAATAAAAAAAACAATAATACAAAACGCATTGTTTCAAATAACATTTAATTATTTAAAAACTTTTTTTTCCCAGACTGACACAAAAAGAGAATTAAATGATGTCATGTAATATAATATGTATATAATTACAGGTGGACTTAGAAACAAAACAAACAATTATTTAATTACGTATAATTACGGTGACCAATCATTCAGTATTATTGAGAACATTAATAAATTTTATTGCTTTGTTCTTTGCGTATTATTCGGTACTAGAAAGCGCAAAAATGTGCCTTATTTTATTTAGTGTACAATATTTGCTCTAGATTTATTTTAGGTACCATAAAATGAGCTTGGATTAATACTAAAAATTCTGTATATTTTTACTGACTTTTATTATTATTGCAGTCAAATCATTATGAACATAATGACAGTTGAATACAGTAAAAAGTTTCGAAATAAGTTATGACTTTAGAATATATTTCTACTAAGATTTTATCCTATGAAAGTTTTGATGAGACTATCGATTATTTTTAAATAAATAAAAATATGATTAAACATGGATCAAAATATTTTTATTTGCTATAATTTTAAGCGGGTCGATATCATTAGAGATTATGTTTAATATATGTATGTACATATGTATATTTAAGCAGCAGTAAATTCGAAAATTGTCAGTATTATGTATTCACTTTCAGTTCTATTATGAATCAGCTGATTTGTTTTTAGTAAGTGGGATGTGTTTATGTGATTGACAATATGTTTTCAGTTGGACCAGGTTCGCGTACATCAAAATTTTTTACAAAAGTATTAATTCAGCTGGAATACAGCTAGAGAAATACTTGTGTTCTTTGAATTAATTATTTTGCGCAGGAAAAGTTGATGTGTTCGAATCACGTCTCACCTTCGGTTCCCTTCATGTTACAAGATTTTCTTGTAATAAAAATGTTTTGAAATTTTGTACGAGTCACGAAAATCGTCTCGCGTACAGTATTAGTATCTCTTAAAGTTAATCAGTTTTGTTTTTTTTTTCATCTAAAAGATTGTATTTTGCTCTCCTGTATTAAATTTGATTTGATTAGGATTAACGAATTAAAGGAATTTTAATTGAGATTTCATTAACAACTTCCAATCAATTTGATTTCTTTTTAATTATGTATTTGATTTGGTGGATCAGCATATAAAACATTCAGTTGGCTACTAAAAGAGACGATAAAACTCTATAGAGAATTTTGCAAATATATTTTTCCTATACAAAAGTTCACGATTTAGGTGGCATTCTTCGACTAAAGCTTGTTTTAATATAATAACAATAAGCAATAATCTTCGGCAAAATCTTATCTTCCATAAACAAATTTTTATAAGTTTATGTATTTTGATTTACGAATTATGGTCACCGTATGTGTAATATTTTTATAATAGTGGGTCATTAAAACTGAAATATCTCGAACGTTAAGTTATCAGCTCGTGTTATTAAATAAACAATAAATAAGCAAATAAATAACCTACAGATATTGCAAACTACGAATGAAAGCATATTCACATTTTCTACAAAATAGGTATTTAGTAGAAACAATTACATTTATTAAGTATGTACTTATATTATAATATTGGTCTAGAGTCTAGACAAAAAGTCTAACAAATGTTGTTTACTAAATTGTTATCAGTAAAATATTAGTACAATTTTTATTAAGTACGTATTTTCTTTGAATTAAATATCATATTTTTCTTCTTTCTTTTTAGGTAAGTGTCTATTGCAAGTTTTTGCTAAACTATACAAATAATTTTCACACGTAAGTTTAATTTTATATTTTGTAAAAAAAATATTATTATATTTTTATGATTGTTGAGTTGTAATTTACTTAAATGTTGTTGGTAATTTCCACATAAAAATGTATCCATGCAAATGTTTACATACAACTTACAGTTCAAGTAATAAGCTTGGTACTCTGTTCGAAGTTGAGAAAAATTTGCAGCAACATTGATTATTTCGCGTGAAAAATTTGACACGTAAAGCATGGTACTCTGTTCATCATTTCGTGCGAACTGCTGTCGAAAGTCCATATAAAAAAATTCTTGCGAAATAATTGTAAAATAATATGGCCGAAGTTGTACTCTATTCAGCTTGTGGAAACATACGAAATATTTCTGGCAGCATTATTTTTTCTACTATAAAATGTTTCTAGCAACATATTTTCCAACTGCGAAATAATAAAAGCATCACTTATTTCGTACGGAATTGTAAAGAACAGGTGATCAGATTTTACTTAGCATTAAATTTCTTGCGCACAAATAACTAAAATAATGGAAAATAGTGTGAAAATAACATAAAATGAAGGTATGGGATTGAATGAGAACGTGAGTCTTCAAAGAGCTCCTCCGCAGCAGCTGCAATTTACATTAATTGATACGTTGCAGCACAAGCTCGTAAAACTATTTGCTCTCCATTTGTTTTCACTCATGGTTTTTGTTTACATAACAAAAACAATGTTGCTTACTTAAAGGCAATAAAAACGATAAATTTCTTCTAAATCGTAGTGTCACCACTGGCTAATTGTCAAAATTTTCAAACCAAATAATCAATGTTGCTCAACATTTTTCGCAAATTTGAACAGAGTACTTAGCTTAAAGCTTAGAACTTGAGCCAAATTATTCGTTTCAATATACATATGTACATTTTTACATTATTTTAGTTATTTCTAGGCAACAAACTTTATATTGAAAACACAACACCAAAAAAATCTGATCAAGTGTGGTTTGCAATCCCGTACGAAAAAATTGGTGCTTACATTACTTCGCAGTTGGAAAATATGTTGCCAGAAACATTTCGTAAGTTTTCACAAAATGAACAGAGTACAACTTCAGCAATATTATTTTGCAATTATTTCGCATGAATTTGTTTATATGGACTTTTGGCAGCAGTTCGCACGAAATAATGAACAGAGTACCATGCTTAAGAGAATAATCCAAAACAATTGTTTGTCCATTATAATGATAATAGTTTTTCAAGCAGCAAAACTGCAGTTTTTTACTGGGTACATACTTTAAATTTTCTAGTCTTTATTATTTTGAATTGAAGTTTGTTTTTGCTCCTCTGAACTTGAAACAGTAATAAATCTTTATTTAGATTTAAAATGTTTGCTTTCAATGCTATTTTAAAAAATTATACTATTTATTAGCTAATACATAATTATTATATAAAAGTGTGTTATATTAAACTTGCGTAGTACCATTTGTTTGAGCACCAACCAGTTATAATTACTGATACAAATTATTCCAAGTCATTAATATTATTTTTGTTCGGCTTAATTTCAACAAGTTTCTAAATATGGTACCGTTTGAATAAAATATAAATATTTTTTTTCCAGCTTATTGGAACAAAAAATTAATTCCATTTAATTAAATTTAAAAAATTAATGACTACATATTTTTATTTATAACAATGTAGAGTAAGATGTTATCAAAACCATTAAGTTAAAGAAAATATATATATTTGAAAACTTGTTGAAATTTTGATTACAGATTTATGACATATTTCAATTATTTACTTCTGGTAGATTTCTTTGAGTTTTTAAGTTATGAAATCGATAATAATCCATTCTTAAAACTTTTATTCGATCCCTAATAAGCTTGGTGAGTCTCATTGGGAATTGCAATTACTCCGCCGGCAGGGAGCAGACAAATTTCAGTAACTGTCTGGGCCACGTTATCGTTCTTTTGTGAAATTACATTTAAAACAAAAACAATTTCTAAAATTTAGTTTTTGTTTTAAATGTAAATTTTCACAAAAGAACGATATCGTTCGAAATCGTGGGCCAGGCAGTAAAACATATTTTTTTATTGAATATAAAAAAAGATTTTCCTTCTTGAAAGTACAGTGAAAGTACAGTGTACAAAAAATATTTGTACGTGTATCGAATTTTTGATTGTCAAACAACATATATTTTTATATATAGTGTTTGATAATCAGAAATATAGGGAATTGGCTTGATTTCGGCGATGTATGCATGTGTATATTGAATTGCATAATTAATGTCATTCAACATGAAGTGATAACACACAGTGTTGCTTATTGTCTGATTATTAAAAGTAATCGCATAAAATATGAAAAGGATAAAAAAATAAACACACAAAAAAATGCGTCTTTGTCGAATAATTCGAGACAAAAAAAAAACGGTTTGTCGAATAACTTGAAAACTCCACTGATTGAAAACCGGTTAAAAAAACGGAAATTTGAAAAAACTAAAATTTCTAATATGTAATTCGAGAACTGGTTGATTTATGTACATATATAAAAAATAGCATATCTTGCCTAAACACCCTTTAATTTTTATTTGTATGCCTTTGTTGTGAAAATTTCATCGTTTCATGAGATAGAAGCCTCTAACAGACGGACATACATCTTAGCGAAAGCAAGAGGGTTTCTTTGTTACACTCTGCGTACGGGACCCTGAAAAGATACCGCAACATTTAAGCCATGTCTGATAACCTTGTTGATCCAAACATACAAGAAAATTTTTATGTGCATAAAAAATAGCCTCATTGTTTTAAGAGGACTGAATAATATGTACATCAATATATGTACATACATATTTATATTGTTAAACAAAGTAGGTATGCACATATATAAGTTAAAAAGGTACGAAGAAAAGATCAATAAACTTTCATTTCATTTAAAAGAAATATTTTTGGTGAACGTACCATAAAATGATATGGATGTAGCAAGAAGTTTTAAAGACCTCGAGCGAAAACAAATATGAAACCCCAATATCGAAAGTAAAAAGCGCTGCAACAATTTTAATGATTTATTTTTGAACATTCATTTCAGAAAAAGTATTTCCCATCAAGTTATCTTTGCAGCCCTTTTGATAATTAATCAAGTTACTTATAAGTAATTATTAATTAATAATAATTAACCTTTAAATATGCTGCAATTTCAAGCTTTCAAATGTGAAGATATTCAATAGAAAACGCTCGACTTATGAAATTTGATAAAATGACGAATTGACTTGAAATGATAATGAGCTTTTGCTTTATTGTTCATATTTAATTTGAAAAAAATAAATTTTTTTTTGTTATTCTCATTGTGGTTCTGCTATTAAAATGTCAATGGATGAACCAGGGCTGGAAACATGATTTTATTAATTTTGCACTAAGTTCAAGTTTGTGATTGCTGGACTGAGTTCTTATCTACGGAAGACGCTGTATAAAAAACATCTTATAAGAAAGAAGAGCAAAAAAAATTTGTCTTTTTCCATACTTTCTGTAGGAAAAATTTCTATAAAAGAACACTTTGATAAGCAAATAAAAAAACTTATATAATAAACTATTCACGGATTCACAGCAGGTGGCCTTGAGAGATCACGTGACTCAATTCGCTTGTATTTCGGCTGTCAAAATTTTTTTACTCTATTTTTTTTTGTTTAAATGAATAATAAATAAAATAACAAAAACTAAAAAGACTCGTTTTAATTAAAAATTTTTATTTCCAATTATATTTGGATAAGAAATAGCAAAATATGACAAAATTCGCAATTATTTTTTCTTAGAAAATATAAACTTTTTATTACAGCAATTTTAAAAATAAAACTGATTGTTTTACAAATAAGCAAATATCACTTACAACATTATCACTGATAATTTTGAAGCTTCTGTAAAAATGACAATTTGAATTGTCAGACCACCATTAAACAAATAAAACCCAAATGAGCTTTTTTTGTTTACTCAGTCTTAAAATAAACATGATTATATCTGTCTTGCTACGGTACACAAGTAAAAACATTTTCCAAAATAACCACGATACTTTCGACTTAAAAAAAATTGTTAACGTAAACGCCGATTATTCGCTTACTTATTTGTTTTTTTTAATAGGGAGAAAAGCGTTACCACAAACAAACAAGTGAAACATATTTTTAGAAGTATTCTTTTAGTCCCGCTCCAGACTTGCAATTTTTGTTGGAGCAACTTTTTATTTTTTAGTGAGAAAGATTGAGAGAGGAATACCAAATGTATATACTTCTATTTCAACACTCTCCCACATATTCAAGAATTGCTGCAACAAAAGTTGCAAGTCTGGACCTTGACTTATAAGCTTAAAATTAGTTGAAATTATCGGTTTGATAAACAATCTTGCCAAGTGAAGGGGAAAAAGAAAAAGAAAGCCCAGAAAAAGTAAAATTGCTCAAAAAAGGAGATTAAAAAAGCTTAAGTTTTTCAATTTTAAGGCTTTATTAACAATATTGTTCTACGATCTTGCTTTATCTTTTGATTAAACCTTTCTTTGTAAGAACATTTATCTATCAAATATTGCAAGACAAATTCTTATCTAAAATTTATTTTCTTTCGTTTTCTATGCAATCAGGAACGTTTTTGAAGAATTTGTATTTGCATAAAATTTTCTTTCTGTTGAGTTTATACAATAATTTCTTTGTTCAAAATTGTATATTTAGATGTTTGAATTTGTAAATTCGATATGTGCTCAAACCCGCTGTAACAAATTTGTATTGTTTTGTCTATATTTTTGAAGCAAAATGAAAGATTTCAAATTTTTTTTCATATATTTATGTATCTTAAACGTAGATTCAAAAATAATTTTTCTTCTATTGATTAAATTATTTAAAATATTAAAATTTTGTGTTCATACAATATTGTTGAACAAGTGTGAATTGTAAAAAAGAAACACAACGAAATGATTTTGTGAAAATATTTAGTTTTTAAATTTTGTGATTTGGAAATCCAAAAAATTAGAAAGAAAAACTGGATGCAAATAGAAAAATAACTTAACATTTTTTCAAAAAACGAATTTACATACACAGGTATCAAAAATTAAACAGTTTCTTGACTTTCCATAGGTTTTGTTTTGAAATTTTACCTTAAGTTAAGAAACCACAATAAAAAGTTAACAAAAAAACTTGTATTTTCAAAACAGCAAACGTAAAATAATTTTTGTGAATAGAATATCATGCTTTGAACAAACAAATTGTAAAACGTACAGCAGCATTTTTTAAAAGACTAATTATAAAATTGAAATTTCGGGCTGGTATCTCAGTAGTGAGTGCATATATATAGTCAAAGAGTTCTACAAAAACTATCATACTGTCGAATTTGCCAGCTCTGTGTAGTGCAATTGTTTTCCTACACTGAATGAATGTCATGCGTTCATATTGAGCAGATAAAGCTTTATTTTATTGTTTGTGTAATAACAAGAGCTCAAGCTTTTAGATCTTTTTTACGAAATACTCTTACAATCCCGCTGCCAGTGTACGCGAAATATCTACAGATAGACGAAGTGTTTCTTTGTTCTGTCTATAATTAAATTGCAATTATTGACATGATTTTGTTCTAGTTTTTGTTCATGTTACTGTGGCTTATTTCTTTTTAATTTATTTGTATTTAATGGTTCACTGTGTCACTCACTGTGTTGTGATCACTTGTGATTCACGTGAAACTGTATTATTGTAAAATAAATGACAACATATAGAAATAGATTTTAAATAGAAATAAGAATGAAAATTTAACAATTAATTAAGGCGAAATATAAAACAATTTTTTTAAATATAAATATGAAATACATGCATACATACATACATACATACATACATACATACATACACACATACTTATAGTAGTATGTACACTCACAAGTAGTAATTTAAATTTAATTAAGAATCAAGAACAAATCTTAATAATCTACAGTATTGCCGTCAAAGGTGATTTCATTAAAAGCTCATTTCATTTGTTGTTAATATTTAGAGCTGTTTTGAAAACAAAATTAACACGTTTATCAAATATTTTATTTGCTTTATATAGTTATAACCCTTCGTTCGACTGCTGATATATTATTATCGTCATCTGAATTCATAAAAGCCCTAAGTTACATTAAATTTTACAGGACAAGCAAGAAACTCTCTCTCTCTCTCTCTAATAAGTTAACTAAAATTTTTAAAATTTTTTTCACTTTAAACTTATTTCTTATTAAGGAATTAATTAGTACAATTTTAGCAAGTAAAATTTTCCAGGAATATGTACAGTAGTTTTCCGATTAGCGAAAACAAATTGGTGTCAGCCATGTTCGTTAAAGCGATTTGTTCGCTATATCCAGTACTAAATTAAAAATTTATAGCGCCGTCTATTTAACTCATAACTATAGACATGTATAGTGTTTTTTTTAATATTTAATTGAAATTAAAATAATTTAAAACAAATATTTCTTTAGAAATATGTTTAAAGAAAATTAAAAATTCATAAAAACATCGTTATAGATTTTTTTTTAATTTGTTAAAGGCAGTCTGCTTTTTGGAATGGATATTTTTTTTAATTGCATCTTCTTGAATCTCTCTCAAGAGAATTAAATATGTGTCAGTAACATTGTTTTGCTGAATCCATTTAATACAAATTTCGAAGTACTTAATGACATCTTCTTATTTTATTTTCTCAAGATCTTTAACATTTTCGTATTTAAATTTGTTCATCAAACCGAGTAAAAAAATAAAATTTTTATTCATAATATAAGGTACTTGGTAGAAATAAAAATTTTGGTGTTCGTTAAATGCGATGTTCATTAAATCGAATGTTCGTTAAATCGGAATACTACTGTATTTTGAAATTGTGCATCGTAATCAATCAAGAGGTCGATTTTGAATTTTTTGTAACTTTTTAAATTATATGTATAACGATATGTAAAAACCGCTTAAGTGTGGTTGTCATAAATATATATTTTATATTTCGAAATTAATCTAATTTATTTTAAAAAACTTTAACAAAATTTTATTAAAAAACCAAAAAGAAAGAAAGTTTCACGATTTGTGTTTTCTTAATAACAATTTTGTTAACTTTTTAGAAAAAAAATCGGTCTGAGATAAATTAGATTCGTTTAAAAAAAACGAAAGGTCGAAAAAATATATAAGAATATTTTATATTTAAATTTGATTTCTTTTTTAGAGAGGAAGATAATACTTTTTCATTGACTTAAAACTTAAAATTCATTAAAGTGTGAAGTATTAAAATTATTAACGAAAGTTTCACTTTATCATAGAGTTTAAAGTGAATTTTTTTTTCAAATTGGTTAATGCATGCAGTTGCTTTAAAAAAATACATAAAAAAAAATTAAAAAAAAACAATTTTTAAGTGCATTTAAATCAAACTTGAAAACATTAAGAGCATTCAAGTGAATTAACAAAAAACTCGCACTTTATTATCAGCTTTATCTCTTTATGATTTACGGATTCAACTAAAAAAATCAACATTCCTCCTAAAACACCCACCGGCTCGTGATTATAGTCAATAGAAAAGATTTTCATTAAAATAAAAATGTTAATTGAATTAATGATAAGCCCAGGATTGGAGGGCTCAGAGTTGAAGTGAACCAAGTCATAAAATATAAAAATTTTCAAAACTAGTACGAAATTCTCCGAAAAGTTTAACTCTATTTAATTCTGTAACGGACTGAGTAAAAAAGTGTTTCGTTCATAAGGTAACGGTAAAAACCCAAGTCAATGTCTATCATTTTAATGGCAGTTGATTTACTGATTCTCAAAATATCTTCGAATTGTCTTTTTGTGACTTGGTTCACTTTAGCTCTCAGCCCTCCAATTAGTCTTGAAATAACTGTCCTTATAGTACATTTACATTCTACCAAAATCTTCTGGTTACGAGATTTCGAGCCAAATTTAGTAGATTTTATTAGATTTCCCATACAAAACGAAATATGGCTGATTTCCAAAATGTAACAAAACAAAGTTTTTAGTATGTCTACAGTTGTGCTACCGTCTTTAAATCATGTACATATACATAGTTCCGAAACAATACAACCATGTGCTTGGTCTATGTTGACATTATGAAATATAGATGATGCCATGAATTATATTTATTGTTTACCAAAATAAAAATGTTACGATTTTCGTTCCGTTTTGTTTTACGTTATACCGCGTCAACAATCAAATATCAAAGCACCAACTTTAAAAGCGATGCTTTAGTTGCTATTTTACTGTGTTACTAATACCTGCCGACGGCGTTTTGAAAGGGTTATACATTGTCAATGTTTTCTACTGCGGCGTTATGAAACACTACACTTTGTTCCAAGAGAAAGCAACTGAAGGTTTAGAAGTTAGCCTATGCTGCCTCACTAGAGTTTGTCAACTATGGTTTTTCCCAAATTTATTTGTAAGTTAATTTGTTAATTTTTTATATGGAGTTTAACATTTAGAAAGAAAACCAACTGCTTTTGATAGGATTACGGAATCTTATGAAAAATACTCGTTTGAAAAAGAACCTGTTGTAAACGGTATAGAGTTTGATAGAGATCTCAAGTGATATCTAGTAGATTTCGTGCAGGTGTAAATGCACTATAAAATAATTTCGTTAAATAGTTTACATTTCTTGCAACTGATAGTCACCTAAAAAGTGATATTAACGTAGCGAAATCAGGCCTGATTTAACAACTTGCCACTAAAACGTGGAATCACAATCAATTAGAAGGAATTTAAACTTCAGCTACAGCATTTGTATGACTTTTGCATGTATTTTTTGTTGGGCTCGAGTTTGAATACAATCTTACTACATTTGAGACATTCTTATAATTTTTATAGATGTACTTGAACTCGAGTTCTCCCAAAGAATAAGTTCATTTGATTAAGCCGTTCGTTCTCAAATTTAATTTCATTTAATTTTATTTTGTTTTAACTTTTGTATGAGTTTTTTTTGCAACTTGTCACGAATACCCCTGCTACATATTTATATAAATTTTAAACAAAAACAAACAAACAAACAAAGCGGAAACTTTATTTCAAATCATACAATATGGGTCATTCTAGTTGAAACAATAATAAAATTAACAATATTAACATAAACAAAACAACAAAACAAAATAAAACAAATTCGAACAATAAAAAAAAAGAAACAAAATTGCTTAGAAATCCAAAACGACAACAGCAACAAATGCAATTACATGTAATAGATGAGAATTCAAATCAAAAACGTGATTAAACAATGGCAATTATTATAAAAACAAAAACTGAAATAGAAATAAACTCTAAATTTTAAGCACCAAGCGAACCAACATAGAAAAATAAAGATCACATTTTAAAATTTAAATCTTGACAAAAAAAAAACTAAAAACAAAAGCCGTTTTTTTGCTCTTACTTTATCTAAAACCACTGACATCAACAATGGAAATGAAAATTGGCGGGAAAATTGCTATAGAAATTTTACAAAAAAAATGTATATAAAATAAACAACTGCACCAGCAATTATTTGCAACTAAACTGCAGCTCAATGTTTGTTGCTCTGACAAAGATGTCATTTACTTAAACATGCTGAACATTCGAGATGTGTGTCAATTGTAATGCCTGCAATTGCCAGGACAGAGAACGAACCTGCAATGCTTAAGAGCCACTTTAGTTGTCGGTGGCTTTTGTTTGTCTCTACTAACGTTTATTTAGTTGGAGTTGTCATGTTTTGGTCATAATCATAAATTTGACGATCAAGACTTTAAGATATAAGAAAATTTACAACAACAAAAAATGTTAAACCGAAGAAGGAGTTTTGCTTTTTTGCTTTTGCTTTAACAAGCAGAACAATAACTACTACTGTTTTCGAATTTATTAAAAAGGTCAATGGAAAAATTTAACATTTCGATTTTATGCTTCTCATTATGAATAGAAACAATATGTATAAGGAGCAGAATGAAAACTGAAGCTGGTATAAACTTTTTATATAAAATAAACAGATTTAGCAATTGAAAAAATTTGAATTTAAAGAATTTAGAGATAAAGATGAGTCAAATAAAGAAAAAGTTTGATTTTACACATATTTTTCCTTAATTTGTTGGCACAACATTTATAAAAATTATTAATTGAATCTCTTTGTTTATTTGTATAAAATCGTTAAATTTAGAGAAATAGATCGATCGTCAAAACGATTTCTTCTCGAATGTTCACAAAACCGTTAGTAAAAAAATGCGATTTCCTTACAATGCAGAATAAAATAACCGAACGTTTTAGCTCATTACTTTAAGATGAAGAGTTCATTGCAGGCAAGTAAAGGAGTTTTCAACTAGAACTCTGTTATTCAATTGTAGCAACACCAACAACATGATAGTGTTGACATTTAGTTTTTTGACGTATTCGTAGTAGATGATGGTACAATGAATTCAATTTCGCTCGAAAGTCGCATTAAAATAATTAAAATCCATTATGAAAATGGTGGTTCGGTTAAAGTTACATTTCGTAAAATTCGTGATATTTTCGGACAATATAATCGTCCATTCGAGACCGCTGTTAAGAATTTGGTCGTTTAATTTGAGTCGACAGGCTCATTGCAATACAATATGTGCCAACAAAAACGCGTGTTCGACCGGGTCGTTCAACTGAAAACATCGCAGCCGTAAGCCACAGTTGAAGAAGATTCAAATTTAATAATTCCTCGACGTTCTCAAGAACTGGGGTTATCCAAAACCACCACATGGCGAATTTTGCGTAAGGATTTGGCTTTGAAGCCTTACAAGCTTTAACTGGTGCAGGAATTGAAGCCGACCGATCATTCACATCGTCGTAGATTCGCTCAATTCATTCAAGAACAATCCGATGGATTTTCTGAAAAAAATATTTTTTTTCAGACGGAGCCCATTTTCACTTGTCAGGGTACGTTAACAAGCAAAATTGACGCATTTGGGCTTTTGAAAATCCTAGAGCGATTATTGAGAAGCTTTTGTATGCTCAACGTGTCACTGTATGGTGCGCTATGTGGTCTGGAGGCGTGATTGGCCGGTTTTTTTTTTTCGAAGGTGAAGCTGTAAATGCGTTAACGATCAATGGAAGACGCTATCGCGAGATGTTACAAACTCAATTTTGGCCTATTATTGATGGCGTGGATATCACTGACATGTGGTTTCAACAGGACGGTGCCACATGTCACACAGCCAATGAAACGAGCAATTTATTGCAAACCAAATTTCCCGATCGCATAATTTCACAAAAATCAGCTGTTATGTTAAGGGCAGAGTCTATACGGAACCAATCGAATCGAAACTTAAAATCCGTGATGTGATTTAGAAAACAAATTTCTTGTTGAAAAATCCTGTACTTACTCGTACCACATTTGCTAACAAATAATGACTTAAAAATATCAACACTTAGAAGTCATTAAGTACATAAATGCCTGCTGTCAGTACTGAACTGCTGCTTTTGATGGAGTTTTTGTGTTTTTTTTTATGTCAAGTACTTTACTCAATGGTCTGTTTCACAACTAAAGATAGTTCATCGCTGAACACAATTGTGCGATAAAATATCGGAATAGTTTCCAACTGCCCTTTTCCCTAAATGCTTCCAAAACCATAAAAACTTTTTTTATTGGGTATTATTAATTCTTATTTCAAGTTTACACAAATTCTTGAAAGCAAACTAAGCAGCTTAGCCTTTATGGATTCTGATAGCTTTTGTTACAAGCAAATGCAGAAATACAGTGCACTGGCGATAATATGAACATCCTAATATATGAACACACCAAAATAACACTTTCTTACTTCCATTGACTACTCTAAAATATTAACTTATGTCTATCTACACAGAGTTGAAATCTAAATCAACAGAGCTGTGGGCTAAATACTAATTCAACTGCATAATTATTTGGGGGTTTCCCTAGATGTTATCTTTTAAATTCCCTTCAGCTGTCAATCAAAATTTCTAAATTTCTTAGTGGCTGTTCGTCAATATCAAAAGAAATTTTTCTTTCGTATAATTATATTTAAAACAAAAACAATATTTTAAAAGTTTTTTTTTTCAAATGTAATAATTCGAAAGAAACTTTTCTTTCGATATCGACAAACAGGCAGTTAGTTAATGCACATATTCATCTAGAATTCCATATTAATTTTTTTTAGTATATTTATCGTGAAAAGTTCTTAAAATGCATAAGAAAAAATATAAGTTTTTAACTTTAAAAGAAAAATCCGAAAATTTTAGAACAATTAGGAAAGGGTGCAATGCAAGTGTTACTAATTTAGGGTGAACAAATTTAGAATATTTTTAATAAAGTATTGAAATGGGCCGAAAGTGAAATGGATGATCAAAGAGATTTCAATGTATTGAGACAGTTAAGTGGGCGGACTGTTTTAAAGGTGAATAAGCAAAAGAAACACTGATTTTTTCGCTAATAACTTCAAGTGTTTTTTTTTTCTTTTTTTTTCAAAATAAATTATTGTTTTTTTTTCAATCCAATGAACAATAAATAAAAAATGTAAAATAAGAAACTTTTATTTGAATAGGAATAACGTTTTAGATGGGAATTAGATGCCATTCGCAAATATGAACAATTATGCAAAAGTGAACAGGCCTGGTTTTAATTAGTTCATATTATCCCGAGTGCACTGTATAATATATTTTCTAATATTTGTAATTATACTCGTGCGCATAAATACAAATATTTTCATGGATATTAGAAAAAAAATATTAAAAATGCTTATTAAATCATTCGAGACTGCATGGCGTGTGCTTTATAAATAATTATTTTAACACTTAAATGGACACAAGGAGCCGTAAATGGCCATAATTAGGTGTATATTATTCTATTTTTGAAATTGTTGCAATTTCATCAATAATTTAAACGTTTTTGCAGATATTTTTCAAAGACTAGCACATTCTTTTGGAACAAAATTTGATTTTAATAAAAAAAACAATTTATGGTAGGCAATATGAATTCTAAATTTATAATTGTTAAAGTGCCCAAAACGCTATAACGCCACCTAAAATATCATTAAGAGAAGAATGTAAGCTGATTATTAGCCGTGTGACATTGTGAAAAAGCGTAAAAACATTTAAAAATAGTCCATTACATACATTTAAATATAGAAAACAACTTTAAAATTAAGTGGGGCTCTGAGGCAGATGACTATCGGTCAGGCTTTGGAAATTTTAACTAATTGGTGTCGCAAACGATTTTGTCCATGAAGTTTATTGGACTGTATAAATATAAGAAGTACCTGGACTTTACAAAACTTTGCACATGAAAGTCATAACAAACGAAGTCATAATGTCAATTGAAGTTATGGTGAACAAAAAAAGAACCTTAATGTCTAATAACATTGTGACATTTGAAAATGTGACAAGACACCAAACTGTGCATTATCGTCTTTGGTATCTTATAGTTTACGCCATATATAAATTAGAGCTGGGATCGTGAGTATTTTTTCACTTACGCTAACGAAAATAAATGTTTGCTAATGCACACTTGGCTTATATTTTTGGCTTACGTTCACGCACGCTCACGTGAGCGGAAAAAAAATAATCATTATCACGAAAACTCACGCTAACGAAATACTCACGAAAAAATACAATATTAAATAAATAAAAAAACAATCACGAAATGCTCACCCTCACACACGCAAAAATTTTTTAAGCTTACGATTGACGGCAATCACGTGAGCGGTTACTATGTGTCAAATAAATACTTAATACGTTTAAATAATTTTGCCTGCGAAGGGTTAAATCCACTTTTTGTGCAAATAAAGAACAATAGCAGTCATTAAGAGGTTGTTTGGAAAATTTTGTTTTAAAAACGTTAATAACATACATGCGTCATAGAATAGAACAAAAAAAAATTAACACACGACAATATGATTGTTAGAAAATGACACGTTCAATGCCATTCATTAACTAGTAGTTTAGAATACAGAAAATAGCAACATATACAAGGCTAAAATTAAATTAAATATTACATTCGAAAAGCAAAGAAAAGCGAAATAATAATGATCATTTGTTTTTACTTTCTCTACTTGCAGTTGACTCATTTGAATTTATTGAACAAATACCAGTAACAGCCACAAAGGTCGTAACAAAAGTTTAAACCAAGACTGAAACGAGCAAAATAATTAGTAAAAAGCCCACAACAAGGAAATTCTTGTTTTAAAGGATTTTTTTTAAATACAAAAAGCTACAAAGTGATCTCATTAAACGACTAAACTTTTAAGCAATATTTTAATTTTCAATAAACTACAAAAAGCTCTCAAACGTGATAATAATTAGAGTAATAGCATAAATATATTAATAAAGATAGATATAAAAGTTATTTACAAAAGCTCCGAGCACAGCGTGATTTAAAGCTATACTAGCTTTCAAAGCTTTCCTACTCGTAGTATAATGTTTAGTAGTCTTGCATCGTTTCTGTTTGGATCGAATACGAATTGGGACGCGAATAGTGGAACGACTGCGACTGCGACTGACACTGCGACTGGAAAAAGCGAACAAGGTGATCCGAGAATTAATTTAGTGGATGCCGATAATCTTATAGAAGTAACATCCCTGACACCATCGGTTACAGGTGCTGGCGACAGGGGACAACTTGCCATTAAACGTGGCAGAAATAAACGCAACAACGCACGTCGACAAAATAAACGTGAAGCAATTAAGGCGCAATTGCCGCTGAAGGCAAAGCAAACAAACATTGAAAATTGCGACGAGGAAGAAATTGATGAAGACGAATGGTTTATTGTTGAGAAGGAGGGTGAGTTAAGTTAATTTCGTTTGAACTCATACAAGAAAACACAAAAAAAACGAAACAAAACGATCTTACATATTTATTTTCTTTTTAGGCGAGAAGCAAGAAGTTTCTCCCACTCGCTCTGATTCCGAGGAGGAAAACGTTCCTGTGACCGAGGCCGTTAAGATTATAAAACCTGTTAACCCTGTTGCTGTCCAGCAACGGCGTGCTCAACATATCAATACGCATTCCCTCTACAGTGGACCACGGCCACAAAAACAACGCAGTTCTTTGCAAAAAACCCGCAACAGTACTAACAATCGCCCTGGTAACGGCTTAAGTGTTTCAACATTAAGTCCATCGCGCACAGTCAACGATGGCCGCAATGCCAGCGGCTACGGGTCCGCCGGTGATGGCGGTCTTACCCGTTCGTTGTATGTGGCTCCCACAGTCTCGCAGCAGCAGAATTATGAGCAGGTAGTCATTGCAACTAACGATATAGAAGCGATTACTAAAATGGAAGAATCATGGTTCGTAACTCCACCACCATGTTTTACGTCCATCGGACCCATCAATATGGAAACTTCACCCTACGAGAACCTACTGATTGAGCATCCAAGGTTGGTTCGATTGGTTTTGTAATGGAAGAGCGATAGATATTAATTTATTAATTTTCTTTTATTTAAGCATGTCGGTGTATCATAGTATTAAAAGGGCTCAAGTGGTCAATGAAAGTCCCATTAAAGTTGATGTTGATGTTGTTGTTAAAGACATGGCTGAGAATCCAAAAGCTAGTGAGACCACTCCTAAGAAGGTAAAAGGGAGTGTAACAGAAATGTTAATGAAAAGAGAGAAATGTTCTCAAACACATTTTTCTTTTGTAGAATTCTCAAGTCGTTCAACCACGTCCTACGGGACCCGGTTACCGTTTGGATCGTCAAACTATGGCTCAATTGAAACAAGAATTAATGGCTCGCAATGTACAAAAGGTAATTTTAGAGATTTTAGAAGGGTGGTCCGTCCCATAGTTATCTGAAATGGCCAGGGAATGAATAAAAAGACGTGTGTCACTGTTGTATTTTTGTTTTCTTTGATATCAAGTTACACTTTTTGAGCGTGATGAATTTCTTGATTCGGTCGCCGCGCTCAAAGCCCGCGATAAAAGTTATGCAATAGCTTAAAAACCTACGAATTGTCTGTTTGTTTGTGTATATAATTTTTTGTCAACCACGATTGCTCGTAAGTACGCCATTTTGTGTTTTCCTACATGTAAAAATCTGTTCTGGCAATACTGTATGTTAATGAAATCATACGCTAGGCGACTATATTTAAAATATTTAAAAAAAACAAAAGACTTAAGAAACAAACTTAGTGTTAGGTTTTATTTTCGTTACGGAATTTCTTGATTCGGTCGCTGCGCTCAAAGCCTCTAAATTTTGAATATTGAGTTCTCTTATGCAGATTATAACTTTTTGTTTTCTTAAAAGCATTTATTTACAGTCGGTCCCGGGAAATGGCACGATCGTTATCCTTCACTGGAATATCCATCTAAAAACAGCCGATTTGCAGATTTTGAATTTTTGTTTTTTTCGTTTATTAAAAAGTTGTTGTTTGTTGCGGGAATATCTCGAATATATTAATAAATTTTTTATTTAGTTTCAGTTCATAAACAAAAGAGATCATTTTACCCAAATCCGCTGTTTTTTGTTGAGATTTATAGCGAACAATTACGTTGCACAGCTGGTTAGTTGCATCCGTCCCTCACAGGTTTTCAAATAAATTTTTCGCTAACTTGTTTGATTTTTTTAAATATTATTTTTCTAACCGCTTCAGCTTATGGGATTGATTCTTCTTATGAAGCTTTGTATCGAACTCGAGTTCAATTAGCAATGCAACATTATGATTAGAAAATTTGCCTGTGGCACGCCCACAATACATATATATAATTTTTCAACTTCTACTTAACCCATAAGCATCGGTTCTTCTACACACATTGAATTCCCGTGACAATATAACATTATGATTGAAAAACAGGGCAGTGTCGGAGGCATGCTGAGCACACTTATATTATTTTTAAAATACCACTCATTAGATTTTTTTAAAGCTCCTGGAACCCAACTGAGTAGGATTATCGAATTTCAATCATTAAAAACTTAACACTCCGCAGAAGACCCCTGCTCACATAATGGATTGTGTTGAACTTAACCAAAGGTTGTGGGAAGGAAGATGTATCTATTGGTCATTCTCCATTTTCTTGAATAATAGCAATGCGTTTAACATTAGTAGATTTTTCTAGCGATAGATCAGTGAAACATAACTTACATTGCACACCTTTGTACAAACTTCTAAAACCAAATCTTGTGAAATTCATTATTATTTTTATTTTAGGTTCAAACTAAAAGCGAACGTAAGGATATTTGCCGCAACGCAATTAAACGTGCCAACAAAGTACGTGACGTCCAGTGCAAAAATCACACTAAACGCCGTTCTGATCAGCAGCACAGCAAAATCTTCAGCTATGCCAACAACAACCGCAAATCTAACTGCTGCTAAATTAATTTATTTGGCTACTGAACTTAGATTTTCTTCTTATAAATAAAGGGTTTCCAAACAATTGCAAGTTAGCCCTAAAATTTCCCAATACTAAGTAACACCATTTTACTATTTAAAACAAAAAAACAATCATTTAAACAAACGATAAAACTAAAGTAAAATTTTAACAAATATATTTAATTTAAATAAAGTAATTCTAACATTTTAATTGAGCATACAAAAACAACTAGAAAATTTATAAAAAAAATATATTAAAATTCAAGAAAAATATTATTTAAAAAAAAATTACAAAAAATATATGTTTATGTACTTGTAGTCAAGTAAATGGAAAAAAATAAAAGAAAATGAATACAACAAAGTAGATTTCACTTCATAAAAAATAAATTTTTTAAACCAACAAAATCTGTTTAATTTTAGAACTCTAATTATAAAAAATAAATGAAGTGAATCTGATATGAAACAAATAAATTCGTGTTAAAAAATTCTACAAAAAATAAACCAAAAAAATTATTAAAAATAAAAAAATGTATTAAAAAAAACAACTTTGAACGAACGAACTTTCTTATATATTGAAGGCCACATTCACCAGAACTTATAACAAATTATTGTTTAAAGCATTAAAATTATCTATGTATTATATTTTTATTATAAATTAGTTCTTTTTGCATTAATTAATTTGTGAATTTTTTTATTTTTATTTTAAACACTTTCAAATATCGAGCCAGTCTTAAAACTACTTTATTTATTGTTTTCTTCAAATATAACACCTGTATGGATTATAATTAATCATGAAATGGAAGAAAAAAAAATTAAAAATAAAACGTACAAAAAAAATAAATAAAAATATTTTAATGTTTAATGCAAAAGAAAAGTTTTTTTGGGTTTTAATTTGCGAACAGTAATAAAATCTGGCAAGCCTAGAAATTGGTTTATTTAAGCTAAGTATATAAATAATAAGTCAAAATGTCCATTCTGCTTGAAATAAGAAATTAATGAATTTAAAAAACCAACGATTGAAAAAAGTACAATGTCTTCCAATAAGAGGTTTCAATTTGATATCTAGAAAAAAAGAGTATATAATCGGGTTATTAAATTAAAATAAAATATTAACCAAACAGCCGCCTCTGCTACGCTTGTAGGACTACATTCTTTTCATGAAATTTTTCGTCACCAATTCGCGCGGTTTTGCAGCTTTATGTTCTCGATAACATCACTAATTTCATCTTTGAAGTCATAAATCGATTGTGGATCATTCGCAAAGACCTTATCTTTCACGTAGCCTCAAAGAAATAAGTCTAAAGGTGTTAAATCACAAGATATCGATGGCCAATTGTGGACGCCTCTTCGAGACATCATACGGTCAGGGAAATTTTCACGCAAAATTATCGATGGTATCGTTACGTAGCGCCGTTTTGTTGAAGTAAATGCCGTCCACACCAATACCTTCTACAGTTGCACCAAACAGTCCCATGCTGAGGATAGAGTGGCTGTTCAATAATAATTCTTGTGTTGTCCGAGCCCCAAATGCGACAATTCTGCTTGTTGACGAAGCTTGTGATGCGAAAATGGACCTCATATAATATAATAAAATATATAATTTTTCGATGACATTCCGAATCAGTTTAATGCCTTTTAAGGACTCAACCATTAAAGACACGACATTCTTGATGGTCGGTAGCCGTGACTTTTGTGTTAACCGAACTTTAAAAGCCTTAAGACAGAAGACGTCTTCATGCAAAAGACGTTCCATTTTTTATTAATGGCGTAGTTTTTACTTACCATCTGTCAAGTAGTTTCAGGTTGAGCCAACTGTCAAAATGACGGGCTATTGTAAAGGAAACGTCTTATTGGAATACCCTATATCTGTTTCTCACTACTTTGGGCGAGCCTAAGAATAAGTAACAATCACCCTTATTCCATTTCTCGTCATTAACGTCGCCGACATTTTAGTGTCAACATCATTTGGTTTCAACTTCATCATCAGGGCAAGTTTAAATATGCACAGAAATTATTAAAATAAGCATGCAAATATTCCTCAAAAAACTTTAAAATATGACTAATAATTTTTAATAAGTTTTATTTAAACAAATGTTTATTAGAAAGTATAATCGTATGTTTTTTCAAGTCTTCAAATTGAACAACAATCGAATATATTTCAAATATACGATCAACATCAGTCGATGTTACTGTATATATTATTTTTAATCATGGTCGACGTTTTAAGACCAACATTTCGATTAAAAATTCTGTTCAGTTTGTCAATAAATATTTTATTCTAAATATTTTGAAGTTTTTCTTTTACGTCTTCTATGACGAATATAAAGGAAGTCCTTTGGTTTCCAATTTGATTGTACTGTGGCAGAAAGCTCACTAAAAACGCTGCTTATTTCTATAAATCTGTTGCATTAATATGTAGCAGCCTTTAACCAAGATCCCCATCTAGTGCGATAGGGCCTTGATAAATTTTAAATTGATAGGAGAAGGCGCCTGGCTATTAATTCTAAGATTGTTTCGAACGCACTTATAATTATTAAAGAAAAATCGTTAAAACCAATTTATCAAACTAAATAATAGATTTTATATACTACATATTAGATGTGTGTGACTAAAAAATTGTGCTCGTGAGCAAGCATGAGCGCGAAAAAGTTTAAAATTGTCTTGTGTGAATATCAGTGCTCAAAAATATAATTTCTAAATTAATATTTCAAAATGCATGCAAAATTTCAAAGTACCCAGATAAAAAAAGTTACACATGAACTACAATATCCAATTTTCTTTTAATTGTCAAAAATCGAAAAACGTTTCTAAGCCAATCGAATTTTGATAAAAACTTTGGCAGGCTTCTCATGCAACTTGATATTTTTGGGGAACCTATTTTAAAAAGCTCGTGCTGCTGGTACGTTTTCATTTCATAGAAATTCTCGAAAATGAACTTCTCTTGCAAGACTGTATTAGGCGAGTATATCAACAACATTTGCAAGAAGTAATAAGAAAGGGTGCTGCTGGCTGAAATAGTTAGCGCGTTGACTAAAAAGCCAATGATAACTGAGAAGTCATTATGTTCGAACCCAATTGCAGGCAATTCATAACATCCAGAATTTTTCAGAAGTGCATTAGTCTGCCATTGTATTTGTTATTGTTGGACTGTTTAAGTGACGAAGGCATAGCACTGGTCACTAAACAATACCGGCCGCAATATTGATACCGGTGTATGCTAGTGTACATCGTGGCGCCCTTCTCAGCGAAATGAATTAATTATTGAAATTACTATACAGCTTAACAAAACTTATTGCTCCTACATGACACCAAAGGCACTGCAACCCTGCTATAAAAAATTAACAAAACCCGATCAGTTTTACCATCTTTCCTTTCAAAATTATCCCTTTCCCAAAGAAGATAGATTACACATCAAAATGGTTGGCAGGCAAAAAGAATATTCAAATAAATACCCTTGACCAACTTTTCATGCGCATTTGCCTTTCCAACTTATGAATAGATATTTCCGTTTTTTAAAGACACAGCTTTTTTGGTTTACTTAATTTGTTCACATTTTTGTTGTGAGGAATTATAAAAAATAATATTATTCTGTTTTTTTTTTTAATTAATCTAATTTATTTGGAGCACTAAGTAAATTAAAAAAAAAAACGCTAACATCATTTTCATTAAAAACACCGATATTTCGCCACTTCTTTGTGTGGCTTCTTCAAGGATATATAAAATTGGGTAAACAAAAAATTTTTACAATAATAAAAAAACAAAAACACATGGTGATATAAGCAGGTGGCATTACTACGCCATATGGTAATTTTTTGCTCTAGCATTGTTTTTTCATTGTGCGTAACTTTTTTGCCTACTCACGTGAGCACGTATGAACGCGAGCCAAAAATAAAGGGTGGTGCATGAGCGAAGTTGTTTATCGTGAGCGTGTATGAGAAATCACTCACGATCCCATCTCTTGTTTATATATACAAAATATGCAAGCTTTTGTTTGTTCAATTTGTGTTTATTTTTTTATTAAAATTTTCAATAATTTCTTATGGTACTTATACACATTTGTGTTTGTTTTGAGAGTGGCACTAACTTCTATATGGACCGCAAATACTTTCAAAGTAATCCACACTTCCTTGTCTTGCTCTTTTGTAGCGTCCAAAAGATTCAATGGTTTCTGTTAACATATTTTATTTAATTTCTGTTTACAATAATTTTTGACAAGAGCTTAGACTTTACACAAACAAAAACTCCTGTTTTTGTTGTATTGTTGTAGTTGTATCCTTAATAATGCCAATTGTTTATTTCATCATGAAACAACATACAAAAATGGTCAAAATTAAAATATCAAAAAATGAACAACTTAATAAATACGTATGTACCCAAACATATAATACCCAAACATTCAATTTCCGTTTCCGAAATATCGGCGTTTTTAATAAAAAATATTGTTAGCGTTTTTTAAAATATTCACCTAGTGCTCAAAATAAATTCAATTAATTTAATAAATAATATATATTTTTTTAATTTCCACAATTTTATGAAACCTTTTTAAGTAGTTTTTTTCCTTAAATACTTAAAGATTACAAAATTCGAAAGGGTTTAAGATATAAAACTTCTTAGGACAACAAATTTGTTTAAAAATGATCTTGCAATTTTATCAAAGCATCATGATAAATAAATTTACAGTCTGTTAATTTTATATTGCCTGCATACACATAATAACACTATTTATTTTTCTAATATTGTTAAACACTTTTTGATCCAAAAATAATTGTAAAAGAAGCTGCAACATCTTTTGCACACAACAATTTTCATTTGCGATTCTTTATGACGGCTGCATTAGCTGGCGCTATTGTATTCTGCGAATTTAGCTTTTTTTGTTGGATTAATAAAATGTTCTATTAAACAAACAATCTTGTGAATTAAATAATTTTTCGCTTTTGTGTTCTAACTAATAATATAATTATTTAGTCTAGAGAAGATTTTTAACTGTTTTTAATGTGCATTTTTTTCCACCAAGAAGAAAGAAAATTGTGTTTCGGGTGACACAATATTTCAATGACCTAATTAATGTAGATTTATAAAAGGTTTTTCTATTTTATGTTCTTTTATGCAACATGAAATTGAAATTGCATTAAATATGCTTTTAGATTTAGTGCACTTGTAGGGATTTTATGAGAATCAGTGTGAAATCGAATATTGCTTTTGAAGCTGATTTAATTTTGAACAAATCAATTTAAGTCAGTGTTTTTTAAAGTTCCTGTACATTTCTAATTAGGGAAATATTTCATAGAAATAATTTTATTTGACTATTTTTATTCTAACAACTTGAATTGATAGGTTATTCGAATAGCTTTTATTTGCAAAATTTTGTTTGAATAATTTTATTCCAAAAATTTTTATGTCAACAATTGTTATTCGAATTACATGAATACAAATTTCTTGTATAATCATTAATTTACTCCAACTTTATTCGAATAATTTTTTATTCGAATAATTTTAATTAAGAAAAAAATTCTTTCGAAAATTTTGTTCGAATAATTTGATTTCAAAAATTTTTATTTCAACAATAGTTATTCGAATTAGATGAATACATAACTTTAGTATACAAATGTCTTGTATAATTTTACTACATAAATTTATTCCAACTTTATTCGAGTAATTTTAATGCAAAGAAAATTTCTTCTTTGCTTTGTGAATAACTTAAGGTGAATACTTTTACTCCAGCAATTTTATTCGAATAGTTTTTTGTTCGCAAAATTTTGTTCGAATAATTTGATTCCAAAAATTTTTATGTCAACAACTTTTATTCGAATTACATTTTTTTACTCCAATAATTTTGATGCCCGAAATTTTATTCGAATAATTTTAATTGAAATAAATTTCTCCTTTGCTTTAACTTTTAACTTTTATTCCAAAAAATTATTTTAAAATTTGTAATCTTGTCTTTTAGTTGTTATACGAATAATTACACAGATCGACAGCGAAATTACCTATTGAATAAAAATAAGACGTATTTAGGAGTTTAACGCACATAATAAAACAGTGTCTCCAGTTTTTTTTCTATCACGCACATTTTTTTAATGACCCTGACTAATAATTTCACTATATATGTATATAATTTAAAAAAAAAAAAGATAGAATACTTCACAAAAATGTTCTTTTTAGTGATTTAGATTAATCTACTGAAAGCAACTTTTAACTAAAATGCAAGGATTACAAGATTTCCTATGGCAATATGAATAACGAGTGGGAATTTGCATTCCCCCTAAAATAATACTCATTGTTAAATTTGAAAGCGCCGATGCGAGCATATTTCTTCTTTGGTTCCCTCTACCAGCGTAATTCGCTAGAGCATTGCTGATTATTCTGAAAATTTTTGATTTTATTTTCCATACTTAATCCAACTTAATTTTATATAATTTTGCTTGTAAGAATTTTTGTTCGAGTACTTTATTAGAAGGGTTTTATTCGAATAATTTATAATAAATAGTTTTTTTTCTCGGAAATAGTTTTGATTTGAATGATTCTTATTAAAATAATTTTTTTATATGTATATACTTTTTTTCTAATAATTATATTCGAATAATTTTATTCGAAGAATATTATTCGAATAATATTTATTCGAAGAATTTTATTCGAATAATATTTATTTAAATAAAATTATTAAAATTAGTTTTGTTTTATTTTAACAGCCTGTTCATGGAGCGCGTTAAAAATAAAACGAAACTGGGCGTCACGTTAACGACTACGTAACAAATAGGGTTTGTGCAACACATTTTCAATTGTTCGTTGTATGATATTTAAATTAATATTTTGAACGATTTATTTATATTTTTTTGAATTTTTTTAGTTTGTTAATTATATTTTTCCACAGCGATTAATTTATTCCACTCGTTTTGTTTTCAGCTCTTTGATATTTAAAAACGCGATACACAGACCAGCCAATGTGCCAGCTGTTCCGTGATTTGTTTAAAAACTTGGCATTCGTGTTGCATGAACCCAAACAGGAAAAACGTTGATATTTTTACTCGTTGTTTTAGTTGTTTGTAAGACTTTGCAAAATATTTATTTAACATTTTTATTTATTTTGTTTCAAAAATATGTTTTCGAATAATTTTTGTTCGAATCAATTTATTTTAATAGCTTTTATTTTAATAAATTTTAAAATATATTCGAAAAAAATTATTTGAATAGTATTATTATTCATACAAGTTTTATGAAAATACATTTGTTTTACAAATTTTTATCCAAAAAATGTTTTAAATAATTTATATTCCAAGAATTTTATTGGATTAACATTTATATGAATAAATTTATTCAAATTAGGTAAACATGTAATTATTAAATTTATATTAATCGAGATTGCCTCGATATCTTTTTTCAAAGATTTAATTTTATTTTAAGACTTTCCAAAATAATTTTGATAACATTTTTGTATATTTTGATTCAAAAATATTTTTTCGAATAATTTTTGTTAAAATAAATTTACTTTAACAAGTTTTATTTCAATACTTTTGATCAATTATTCGAAAAATATGATTTGATTAGTATTATTCTTACAAGTTTTATTAAAGTAAATTTATTTTACAAACTTTTATTCCAAAACCGTTTTAAGTAATTTTATTCGAATAAACTAAATAACAATAATAATGCAGAATATGCATATATGACAGTAACGTGGCATTGAGGATATATAAAGATGCTTATACATTTATTAAAAAAAAACTAACATCATGAAAACTCTTAAATTTTTATTATTTTTAGAATTTAATTTTCCTAACTCCATTTAGTTCCGGTTCTAGTCTTTTTGTTTCCTGTACCTGACATAAGGGTTAAACTGATTCTTTTGCTCTTTAGAAATTATAAAAATTATTATCCTTGTAGATACGAGTATGTGTGTAATCTATATTTAATAAATTTATTGCTGACTTCCTAAAACTGAAATCAATACCAATCTCTATAATAAACACTCATATCCATTTATGTTTTTAAATGGAGCCATAAATGTTATTTTGTAGAATACATATTACGGTACAGCAAGTATAAATAAATAAGTTATTATCAAATCCCATTCAAATTTATTGTACTTCCTTATCTAATCTAATACAATGTGCCCGAGTTCATGTTTCAAATTACCGAAGGTTAATTAATTGACTTATAACGACTTATTTATCACCTTAATGTAGCATTCAGAATATTATAGAAGTTAACAATAGAATTCAGCAGAAGAATGGAAGCAAACATTGTTTGTGGCTTCTTATATGTACATATGAATGTATGTAGCAATAAAAACAATTCATAATGTTGCAAGCATTGTTGCTAAAGGTAAACAGTATAAACATATGAACAGTTACATACGCAAATATTTATAAAATCATATTTATTCGATTAGGGCAAAAGCAGTTTCCTATTTATTTCAGATGTTATGGCATCTTTTTGATATGTGACGCGACATGACGCTTTAGAACTTTTAACAACAATAAAATATTGCCGTTCAAAGTGAATTGAGTTGCTACAAAAGTGTCTTTAGCGTTTTTTACATAAAAATAAAATGGATGAACATAAAAATGCCTAAATTATTGAAAATTATTTTCCGGGTGATTTTTGATTTTGTTCAGAATTTTGTCCTTTATCCATTGGTATCAAAAACTCGATTTTGACCCCTGGCAAGATAAGGTCCCTTTCGTCATATCGCGTCACATATAAATTTTTCGTGCGAGAATTTATATTGAAACTGATAATAAGATACTAAAGTTTGTTTTCGTTGTCAAGACAAATTCAGTCGGTTGATAAATATTAAAGTAGTCTTATAAGCAGGTAAACAATTACAATGTTCTAAAAAAATACGAGTATGTTTTAATGTGCATAAAATATCCCAACAAAAACTTATTAATTACTTCTATTAAGAACAACATGCATTTCCACACAAAATGCATATCAAGTGCATTACTTTACAGTAGTTATAATGGGTAATTTTTTAAGAACTTTCGGATTGGATTAAAAATAACAACACAAAATTTAGAGAAATGTATGAAATCTTCGTAATGTTGACCGCGGCTATGCCTCAAATGGTTCATGCGCTGGGTCCAATTTCGGCATACTCTCTCAAACATATCGGCCGGTATAGCACGAACAAATTCTTCAATATTGACTTCCATTGCGCCAACAGTTGCGAGCTAGCACGAGCCTATGCATAGCCCCACAAAACATAGTCCGGCCCCAAACGTGAAATAAACTGTTCACCGAACTCACCTCACAATTTGGCCATTGCACATTGGTCAAAAATCCATTTTTTTCTGGCCAAAATGTAATTTTGTTATTTAGTTTTATCGTACTTTTTATATTATAAAGAGATTAAAGAAATTTTTTGTTTAATGTGTAAAGTGACAAACATAAAACTTTTTAATAATGTTGAAGAATTGAGTGCGAGCAGTGCATTTTAAGTGTTTGGTTAAACAGTATTTTAGTAATTAAAACAAAAGTAATTTAACTAAAATATTTATGGATAATCAAGTTGAAGGTAAGTGTTTATTATATGATGTATTAAATGTTAAAAGAATAATAACTAGATTTAGAAAAAATTGCATTTTCTAAGGGCAACAAGAATTTGTCCGGCGCCAAACAAAAAAACATAAAATAGTTATAGTCTATAGAATATTATTCTTTAAATATTTGCTACAATTATTTACAATTCTTAACCTTAGCACCGATCTTTTTCAAATATGGCTGTAAAATGATTCCAAAGAGGAGAAAAATAAAGTTTTTTTGACTCACATTATTAAAATAAACAGTACATAAAGTTTTGATTCATTCAAAGGCGAAACAGCCGAATCAACAATCTAACAAACGTTTTTAATAAAGCATTAGATACGTAAGATCCCTTGATATCGTCCTTATGCCCAAACACTCGGATGCATCAAAGAAAGTGCCAAACACTCCATCGGAAGTGGTTAAACTATTATCTTGTAAAGATCCTTGTAAACAAATATCATCTGTACTGGATACAGAGGATGGTGCTATCACAGACGAAGAAGCATTTGAAGAAGAGCATTAAGAAGATAATTTAACATTAGAAATAATTATGAAATCAAAATAAATACTTTTGCGCTTTTATGCATTGTATTGATAAAAAACATATATTTTTATTTAATACAAATAAATGTGTTTAAAGCACACTTGAAATTACTTCAGCTTAAATATCGCTTTTTAACATTATTTTTATATTTAATCCCTGAACTTTATATATTCGATAAAGAATTGTTATAGTAATCAATAATAACTGATTTACTAACCAAATAATGTGTTATATTTTATATAAATAATTTTGGCCAGAAAAAATGGATTTTTGACCAATGTGCATTGTTTTGCGTGCTCTGTGACATGTGGCACCGTCTTGTTGAAACCACCTGTCAGCCAAGTCCAGCTCTTTCATTTTGGGAAATAAAAAATTGTCACTTTCTTAACCGGTTATGAATTTTGATAATAAAATTCAATAATCTGCAAGCGTTGTTTCTTTGAAAGTCGATTCGTTGTTCAATTATAGACCAAACTGAACATGTTTAACAGTAACATGTTGCACGAAAACATATGAGCTGCCAAAAATGAAAAAGCGTGCACTTAAATATCATATAGTTGATCCTGCTGTTTAACGCCTGGCGAAGGCATGAGTTTTTTTACTGTGTGTGTATTCGTGAAAACAAGTTTTCAGTGCGCAATTAAATAGTTGTGCAATAGACCAGTGACTAAAAAACACAACATGTAATTTAAAAGCACGAATTTAATACCGTCTGTCAAGCAAACATTTAATATTTATTGTGCTCTATGAAAGAATATTTCCGAACAATCACGAAAATCATAAGAGAGCTTAATTGAAGTCGCTTTCGAACATCACTAAAATTAGATTTCAGAAATCCGAAATATTCTCGAATAAGAACCAAGTATATGCACTTAAGTCTCTAATATGCAAAACATGCTGTAAAAAGTAAATTATGTTGAAATTTGCGGTAAAAAATCGGTGTGAAAATACTTAAAAAGTTCTGTAATGTGTAAGTATCTTATTCTTGTCTTCATGCGTCGCAAACGAAAAAATATTCAATTGTATATTTCTGCTTACCCTTCTTATTAGTAAAGTTATAAAAAATTGTTGTAACTTTGCAAATTTCTCGTCGATTTTCGCAAGCGAAAATTCATTCAAATCGCTATAAATATGCTTTTGAAATACATTTAAAAAGAAGTAGGAGTTCCAAGAAATTGTTGCGAAAAAGCAGAAAACATTAAAAAAAATCTTTTAAAAAATGAAAATTAAATTTTGTTTTTATATTTTCCATGAAAGATGGGTCAACGTAAAATATTTTTAAACACATGTCTGTATATACAGAATGCTGAACTGCTTGCATGTTCAAAAATTTTCAAAAATTAAAAAATCTTTGCAGAAATAACTTTTTCTAGTGGGAGAGGCATATTGATTTTTATCGATAATTTTCATTTTTCAAAGTGCATTGAAATATCTTTGAAAATGATAGGATATTTAATCTTAACCTTAAATTTGTAAGTATCCCACATTGTAATTGGTATAAAAGACTAATCTTATATTCAAAGGCAGCATCCTAAAATAGAGCTCTGATAAGGAGATGCGATGATCTCCGAAAACTGAATGTTGTTAAGTTCTGCTTTACGTTAGAGTGATATGCTTAAAAACTTTTCACAATAATTTCGTATAAAACAATAATAATAATAATATAATTAAACCCGAATAACAAAAAAATAAATTTGGACTAGAAACCGCTAAACATGATATGAAAATTAAATTTAAAATTATTAAAATTGTTTATTATTAACTTAAATTAGAGGTATTTAAGGTGGTAATTGAACAATTAAATATAGTATATATGAAGATATATTTATAACTTTTAGATTTGATTGTGAACGCTCATATATACTCATAGACTACTTTTTCACTCACCCAATAGATAATAATTGTTCATCTAACAAACACTCACAAATATTTGCTTGCTCGTATCCATAGCATTTCATAAACTTATCATATGATATGTTGAAGATATATCTTCAATATCAACAACATCATCATCATCATCATTATCATTATCATCATCATCATCATCATCATCATCAATATTTCATAAATAAAAACATTCATACAACATTTATTGATGAATTAGTTCGTATGAGGAAGCACAAAATCGTACAAGTTCTTCCTGTGATGAGATGTTTTTCTAATTTATTGTGTGTTATGAAAACAATGAATTTTTAAGAACAATAGATTTTAAATATTAATTGCATGGAAAATAAGTACCATGCCAAGAAGAAGAAAAAAGACACATATGAACAATTAATGAATGAAAGAACGAATGAATGACTACTTTAGTTTACTTCCGTTGAGCATTTTAACTACTCATACGTTGTAATTCGTATGTGTGTAATTAATTTTATTATTATGTAGTTCGACAATAATTTCAAGATGACAGCAATAAAATAATATATGATGCATGATTCTGTTTTATTTATTTTAGAGATGGGTTCGTAAGTAGATTTCGCCGTTCACGGATCAGGAATGCTCACGAGTAAAAAATATTACTCATGCTAAGCCGTACAATACGTTGTTTCTGGGCCTGTGGTCAGGCATGATCAAGTGAATGTAAAAAAAGTTGCCATCACCTGTGTTGTGTTTAAGACACTTAATTTACCGTGAGGCTAGAGCCTCATGGCTGGTATTGATAAGAATCTATCTTACACTCTAGCAGAAAAATAGGATCACTTATCAATGAATTGACAAAGTTACTCACGATTCACGCCGCTCACTTAAATGGCAGGTACTCATAAGAGTTTGTCTTACACTCTGACTGAAAAATTAAGAAAAAAAAACACACACTGACGTATGATCACTTGCCAATGAATTGACAAAATTACTCACGATTCACCCACTCACATAAACGGTACGTATCACCAACTTATTTCAATAAGAAATTTATCTGGTGTAACAAAAATGAGTTTGAACTATTTCTCTGGTAGTGATTAAGAATTTCCAATTATGTGTAATTCAGATGATGATGATTTAAAAGATTTATTTATCTTATTTTATATTTTGCTATATTTGAAATGGAATTGTGTACTTAACAGTCTTAATATTTCAGCAATGATATCAATAAAATAGAAATTAATAATTTCTGTTCAGTCTTTTAAGTTGTAAATAAAATAAATAACAAGATGGATGGTTGCAAATGTTGTTACATCTGTGGCAATAATAGTGAGTTGTTAAAATTATTTCTTAACCAAATAATATAAATATAAATCTGATTTATTTTGTATATCCTTGAGGGAAAATAAATTCCATAATCTTCTTTTGAGCACAATATACAGTGCTGAGCAAAATAAAAGCAACAAGAGAAGCACAGCGTAACATTCCGTGTGTGTACCCGCTGACTACTGCATAAAAATAACGACTTCTAAATGTCCAATAGTCATTGGAAGCACAAAACACAAAGAAAATTAAATGCCTGCGTGTAGTAACTTTTCAAGAAATTGTTGTGTTTGCCTTCGCCAGGTATTGAACAGCTGACCTTCTATATGATAAGCGAACGAACGTTCTACTAATATGCCGCTAATAAGTAAATACTAGTGTATCCAGCGGTCGACTCAATCGACCGCATTCTAGAAATTAATATTAAATATTTATATAAATACATAAGATAAAATAAAAAACCAACAAAGCTTGTAAATAAACAACTTAAAACTCTGTCTCATTTCTATGCAAAAGCAAACACTTTGCTTATTTTTAAAGTTGAACTGATACATGCATGTGTAATAAGTGTGAATGTGTTAGTAGCAACTTTAAACGCTTATAGCTCCCTAAATATCGAACCGATTTAAATAAAATTATCATTGTGCACATCTATGTAAAAAACCCTTGCAATTATATAAATCTTTCCAAAATCGGTTCAGTATTACGGATGTAAAAGAGATTTACAAAAAACGTGTTTGCCTATTAATAATATAGATATATACTTGATATACATGCGGTATGTAGTTTGCGTTGATAAGCATTTTGTTCCTCACAGAGGTCATTGATAACTAATTATTAATTTTACTGCTTTATTTGGATATAAGTTACTTGCTAAATTAAGGAAAGTGTTTTTTCTTAACTAAACTGTAAAATTTATACTACAAATTTCGTGATAAATTAAAGTTGAAGTCGTGCTCATGATAACATGTCATGAAAAATTTCATGCCTTGCCATGTCAGGCCAATACAACATGATACGACAATGAGACGAATTTGCAATGACATGGGATGACACTATGTTTGAGCTCGCCCAATAATGAACGACATGGTGATTGAGTTGGCATGACATGGCAAGGCATGCGATTTTTCTGTGTGACACTTTTAAGCAACATGTTGTCTTGAGCAGGGTTTTAGTTGAAGTTTAATTAATATTTCAATGAAATAATTTTTTAATTGTATCTTTATTTCACTTTCTTCTGTGCGCGAAAAAAAGTTTTCCTTGCCAAAAATTATATAAATTTAATACTCTTCTTACAATAGAATTGAATTGAAATGTTTGCAAAACACATTTTGTAAATTCCTTAAGAAAAGAATTGACAAATTTTGAAAAACTAATTGAAAATTTATGTATAATTGCCTGCAAATTGTTAAAGAATAATTTTATAACTAAATTTATTAGAAAAAATTTAAAATTTGTTTATTTACTTAACACATTTTTTTCGTGATTATTTCGCGTGCGTGAGTTTAAGTAGGCGTGGGTAAATTTTTTATACTTATGAGAGCGCACATGATCATGAGTCAAAGATATAAGGTCACGCATGAGTTTATCTCTTTTGAGCATGCTTGATTTAGTGAGTGAAAGTTTACTCACGAACTCATCTCTATATTACACTTAAAACTAATTATTCATTCCTCTCTAACATGCATACTACGTATACTATAGTGTTTAAATATAATTATAGTGTAAAGATAGTGTAATAAATCCATTAAATCATTTGCAGTGAGGCGTTACGATTGGCCTTGATTTTGTTTTTAGGCCTGAAGTAAGTTAAATATTTAGAGTTCTAAGTCGTTTGTTTTGATTTATTAATGTCTTCTAGAACATTTTTTTATAATTGCGTTTTTTAAAACTTTATGTAACACATTTAAAAATAATATTCGATAACATTTTATAAGTATTAACAGGTAAAGTTTCTCTTAACGCAACTTTCTCAACTCCAAAATCGGCATTAATGGCTCGATTCTAATCGTCAATATTTATTAAGCCACAATATTATTTGCTGATCATTCTTTTAACCAACTAATATTTGCTATATAAAATCTTAGGGACCTCAAGTATATTTTATGGAAATTTATTGCGAAATGAAGTGAAAACAAACGACTATGATAATTAAGTGAGAGTGAAAGAACACTTTTCAAATGAAAGAACGTTTTAAAATTTTTAGAAATTTCACTACAATCTCAAAAGCGGAAGTTATCAATAAACGTATCTCCAATTTTTTCTAAATACTCGTATTTTGTCAAACAGTCGCAGCAAAAACTTTCGGATTTTTTCAATGTTTGCAAGATATAAATATTATTTATTTATAATGACTAAAATAAAGTAGTTATTGGACCACTTTCTTCTTATTAATGAAATAAGTAAGCAGAAGATTTTGTGTTAACTAACATCAAAATATGTTAACATGATAATAAGCCGGCAATGCACACTGTGACTTTTTGCACTTTTAGCTGGTCAAAATTAAACAAAAGAAAAGTTCCCCGATCTAGTTGATTTATTGATATGAGATAGACAGGTGTGTGCGCGGGTACAGGTGATACAAAAAGATAGGAAGAAGAAAAGAAATGGCCATGAATATAAGGGTTATCAAATATTCAGTATCAAGAGAAGCTAAAAAACGAGCTTTTTAAATGTACAATTTTAGTGTTTTCATTATTGTTGTAAAAGTTTTTGTATGCATTTGATCATTTATATTATTATCTTTTCTTAAAATTGTGTTTATTTTAAATTGTATTACTTGGTTTTATATGAATAGGCAACGACAAATTTTTAGATCCCTTTTTCTTCTTTGTTTGCAAAGCCGATTTTCTTCATTCTTTTACCAAATGATAGATATTGTTGAGCTTTAGTGAACCGACTATACATTATTTAAATTGGTTTAGTATTAAGGGAATAGGAGGCTGTTAAAGCTGACACCACTACAAATGCTAAAAATACACACGTATATTCACTTATGTAAGTAAAAACATTGTAAGAGATGAGGAAGCGAATGAGCAATTACGTAGTTTTTTCTCTTTAAATCAATGCAACTAAAATAGGTATACGTTTAAACTGGCTGTCGAATTTCAACCACAAGCCGTACTTTAGTAATTAATAATTTAGCCAAAAGCTCATTGAAATAAAATCCACTAAAAAGAAGGAAGCAAAAAATTTATATACAATTTTAAATGGAGTAGAACTAAATTGTTTCACCGAGTTCAGCTTTCATACTACTACCAAAATATTGAGTGGAGTCTCTAGTTTCAAAATAAAAAAAAAAATCGGCTGCAATAAAATGCAATCTTTTTTTGCATAAACTTTGCAGACATCCGCATGTGCTTAGTACTCATACGAGAGTTATTGATTTTGGCCACATAAAGTTGCGAAAAGTCACACAAAAATAAAAAGTGGTCTGTACAATTGACCAGACGCACCTATTTATATGTATTTTAACCCCTCGAATTCGGATCTGAAGTTCCTTTGGCTCATTCACCCACAAAATTTGGGATGAATTTAAAAAAACAGCAGTTTTTCTCGATTTTTAACGGGTTTTCGCAATTTACTCAAAAGTTTGTGCGTTCAAAAGAAAATTAGATTCCGATTCAGGGCATTGAAATATGTACAAATAGGTGGGCGGAAAAAATTTGCAAACCACTCTTTTTTTACCTGTAGGGTGCTACTAATAAAACTAGGCGGACCATGCCCATTTTTTCTACAAAGCTTCCGTTATGCATAGACATTATCTATACCAAATTTAATTACGATATCTACTACGGAACGAGAGTTATTAATTTTGGCCACTAAAAATTGCCAAAAGTCGCACTGTACCATGACTGAGTGAGCACGGGTTAGTATTCCAGCTGAAGCGTAAAAACTGAGATGAGAAAAATTATAAATAAATATGGTTGAACGGCTACAATAAAACAAAATTAACTTTAATGCAACATTTTTTAACTTTTATTTTTTTTTACATATTTTTTAGCTGTAAGTAAGTATAATTAAAACCAGTTGATTGTTATGAAAATGTAGAGGTACGTTTGTAAGGTGTACTTCTTATTTTCATAAAGTTCTCAACGAATAATAAGTACTCTTTCAGTGAAATTGTTAAACTAAATGCTGGTATAGTTTTTTGCAATATTAATAAATGAAAAACTGCAATTTTTTTACAAATGGACTTATGCCACCTTCAGCTCACGGCTCATATAAGTATGAACATATGTACACACATATTTACTTACCTACACATGTACTATGTCCTTTTGCAAATAGTTTCAAGTTTAATTAAAAATTCTTTTGCTGTAAATTATGCACCTTCAGAAGAAACACTTAAATCTGCATTAAGAATGCTTCTGTTGCTTTCTCTCTGCACAGTACTGTAATTATACAGATAAGAATGTGCATGTGTGGGTGTAAACGAATAACGTTAGTGAGTACATATTTGATTTATCAACGCCCAAACTAAGCTACTTAATACTGGAATACAAATTTTGAACAGGATTGTTTTTGCTCAAACAAAAAAAAAAAAGAATTTTTGGAAGTTGATAGCCTTGGGGGTTTAAAAGGAGGAAGTTTACCTTTTGTATCTTTTAACTAAACGAATACGGAAACGGAAAAGGAAAAAATGGGCAGATACGTGTTTGGTACATGTTTTGAGAGATTAAAGCACTCATACGTAAGATGCATTGCTTATTTATATAAAAAAAATAAAAATAATAACACAAATTATTTTTATAATTTTTGTTTTACGAAAACCAAAAAAAAAAGAACAGCAATACAGCTTATTCGTCCTAATATTATATACACTTTATCTAAATGTAAAGCAGAAATATAAATATCTTCAGGAAAACATTTTTTTCAGGATTTGTAACTTAGTCCAGGGGCGAACGAAATTTCAATACGAGTAGAACTTAAATAGAGATTTCGATCGATATCGAATGCGGTAATTTGCCCACAGAAGTTTTTTTTATTTTGTTGTTATTGTGGGTTGAGCTGGTCTATAAACATGCATTGCATTGGTGAGTGTACCAAATCATCATCAGACCTTCAAATATATTCTGCAAAAGCTTCAAACCTTTTAAATATACAGTTTAAGCTCTACTGATAATTTGGCATAAGTGTCAAAGAAATGCGTGCAGACTAGCTCAACCCACAACAAATAAAACTTTTGTAAATTAATTTGGGAGAACATTACTAATAATAAATTTACTGAATACCCCAAGCCAGAAGTTTAGAAAATTTAATTCAATTTGTACAGTCTACACCTATCAAGGATTTTAATTTTTTATAAAATATTTGTTTTGTCTTTCTCAATTAAAGGGCTCTTAGAAGTAAAGAAAATTTTTGCAAATTGTTGTCGATTTTGAAAACTTTTTGTTGTTGTAAAATTTCATAAGTAATGTGTTTTAATTTTTGTGAAACATAATTAAAAAGTCGTTATACGTGAAGTGTTTTTTACGGGGTTCTCAAAGTATCTATCTAAGGACTAAATTATTTAAAAAAGATTTTAAAATACTATTTTCTATTCCAAGTTCTCAGTTTTGGTGTTGCATGAAAGCAGACTATCTTAAGAAATTATTTTTATATCCTTCTAAGCAAAAGTTGTTGCTGATAGTTTACTTTCAAAAACTGATCCTTCGGTATCCTACGAATTGATTAACAAATATTTTTGAGAAAAATATGTAGTGAGAATTTAAATATAAAGCAACTCATAAACAAATTTCATTCGGTCTACAGACCAAAGCCAAAAAGCTTCGCAGTTTGAGTTTGTTAAAAAAAAGAAACAAAATATGTGATATCGGATTTTTTTGGACTTACACAATTTAATTTTTAAATAAATTTCACTAAACTTAATTTGTTCTTCCCATTTTACTAATAAAGTTAAAAAGATGGTATTTCGGTATGTGTTACTCAATATTCAAGTCCTCAATATTTTTTGTCTCAACAAGATTTTGTTGAAAATTCCAAGGGATATTGATTAATTCTTGAAAGTGGACTTAGCATAATTTTTGCTTAAAGAGCGAAAAAATAAGAATAGTTTTAATTGAGCTGTTTTACTAAACACTTATACTGAAAATTTAGGACGGAAAATGTAATAATTATATTTTAATTTAGTCCCAAGGAATTTTCAAGCCCTTTAAAATGGAAATCGGTTGACGAAATGAAAAACTGAAAACGCTGTTTCACTCCATAAAGTGTCATCCAGTTTCAGTTTTATAAAGTCTGCTTCAAGGGTAATTAATAATGTTGCACAGTGTTATTTTAACAAAAAATAATGTGCTGTGCGAACTTTGAATATGTTACCTACAATTTTTTATTTATATTGAAAGGAATTGTTTGGCTCAAGTTCAAATCTGAGTTTATCCATTTATTTTTTTTTTAATTTAAGAAATTTTTTGATAAATTCATTACTTTATTAACAACAATTTATTATTCATCAGACTAGCAGAACGGATCAGTAAACGTTTTAAATTTTTTTTTTTTTTTAAAGAGAAGTAACACTGAGGTAATTAACATGCTTTCCCTACCAGCCAGCAGCTGTGCCACCAAGCTAGTCGCAAGAGAATTCACCTTGGGAAATATCATTCTTGGATGTCAAAAATACTGTTCAAGGCGAATTTTAAACCATGTAAAATGTACCAAAGAAGCACATATTGACAATAAAAGATGATAAAACAAACGGAGTCAACTGCGCTTTCTAATTCATTTGGTATGAATGGACAGATGGTGAAAATCAAAAAGATTTATTGTTACACAACTCTGCGATTGCGCGTTATATTAATATTTAGACCAGTTTTTCAGCGTATTTGGTGTCACGTAGACACATTAAAAGTATTCAAGCTGTGTAGTAATTTGATTAATTATTTTACTACGCCGACGATTCTGCTACATTACCGTCGAAGGATGGCACTGTGCTATACATTAGCGTAGACCAGCATTAACTGCTTTAAATAACTTTCCATTTGGATAACATTTGTAGATCAAACGATTTCTTTTTCAATTCTTCAAAGTTTTTGTTTAAATAAGAAAAAAAAAATGTTGCGCACTTCAAGGCAATAAAACCGATAACTTTTTTTTTTATCTAAATCGTGGTATTGTCACCACTGGGTAATTGTAAAAATTTTCAAACGAAATAATTAATGTTGGTAAAATTTTTTTCGCAACTTCGAACAGATTACTCGGCTTTATGCATCGAAACTCTTACCTATGAATCTCTATTTGTGACACCCGCGAGTAATGAGAACGAGTAAAAAAGCCTGTACTTCAAGTGTCCCTCGAAACAATAATCCTGCAAAAGTATTTGAAACAAACAAATGCCATAAACACACCAACAAGACGCCATGGGCAGTGCAATACCACCTAAAAGGAGCTACCCGTGGTACTTTATGGTGTAGCGGATAACAAATTTATACATGGCCTTTTCACTAGCAGTGAATGCTACAAAAATGATAGTTCTAATGTCTTCGGATTCCAGTGTATCTGCCTCCTGGAGGTTAATCTCGATTGTGACGCGAAAACAATTCCAGTGTAAAAATAATTCAATTTCGTATCAATTTTCATTCGCATTACAATAGAGAGTAACCCCCAGGTCTTATTACGATAATTCGAGGGCACTTTGATAATTCCGTGACTTTTTATATTTCCAAAGCACCAACTTTAAACCCAACACTGGTGCAGTTAACTGTTATCTATTACTAGACTGCTCTAGAATTTTGAGGAAGCTGAGTTTGCTTTTGACAGCGTTTGAAAGTACACAACCTCGTTAGTTTTAACGAAAATGAAAAAAAGTTTATTTCATGGGCAGATTAAACATTATTTTTTAAGTAAAAAACCGTCACAGAAATGCTTAATAAATACTATGGGGACTCTGCACCATTAATTTCAATGGTTAAAAAGTAGTTTACTGAGTTTCATTGTGGTCGTGTACCAGCACCAAATGATGAAAAAGCTGATAAAATCTATTGAAATGGTATTGGACAATCGGAGAATGAACGTGCGTCAGATGGCTGATGCTTTAGGCATCTCAATCGAGCATGCATATTTGGATATGAAAAAGCTATCCGCGAGATGGTTGCCCCGATTGCTCACATTGCACAATATACCCAACCTCGTTTACCATGGCAAAAGTCCATGATTTGGGCTACGAAGTGCTACCCATCCATACTCTTTCGATTTAGCCCCTTCTGACTATTTCCTGTTTACAAATTTTAAGAAATGGCTGGCTGGTGAAACAAATGTCTATTTTGAGGGTCTTGAGAAAACTTATTATTTGGAGGGAATGAAAAAACTAGAAAAACCGCTTGAAAAATAAAACGTTTTTTTGCCGAAAAAATTTTATATTATCCAGAAAGTCACGAAATTGTCAAACTGCCCCCGTAACCAGATTAAAAGGTTAAAATTTATGTCTCATCCGATTGCAGGCATTAGAATTTTATTCAGACTTTTAGTTTCAGATAATTCCAGACAATTTTATTCGTCCCTATAAAATAGGCTTAACTGCGATGACACATATGTATCACATTTCAGACAAAGCTGAGGCTTGTGATGTCAGCAAAAGTCCAGGATAAAATCACAAATGTTATTAAATATGTTTGCGAATTACAAAAACTCATTGAAATGTTTTTTGAATTAAATTAAAAGAAGAAAAAAAATAACAAATCTTACTTTAGTTTCAATTGCATACATTCATACTCGTATGTAGACAGGAGAGTATCCAATTTATTCGAGTAAGCGATTAATCGATAATGGGATTTTAATCTTGCTCGATTAATCGGGCAAGTCGCATAAGTCGAATAATACATATAGTTTTATTTAATGAATAAAGTATATATATATTTGGCTGGTTTTATTGCATTAATAAAAAAATTAAATTAAAAACATAAATAATAAGAAAATAACAATTTAATTGTAGTTCAAAAATATTCAAAAAATAAAATCACTTATAAAAATACAGTCGAACTTCCATAACTCGAACTCGAGTTATAGAATTTATTTGTTAAAAACAAACAATTGCAATTATATTAAATAATGAACATGTTTATTTTATTCAAAGCAGACAGTTACTGAAAACAATATTTAATGAAGTAAAATATTCTGAAATCAGTGACTGAAAATTTATTTTTTTTTATGTTCGATAAAAAATTACTCTAAATTGTTCAAAGCCTTGTGTGCTCATCAGTTGTAGTTTGCAAATATAAATTCAATATTTGATAAGAATTTTCTACATAATTTCTTCCACCGAAACGGCGCCATCACTTGCCGTTCGGCTTAAGATAGGACCCAACGAATAAAATAAAATTGAATTCAAAACAATGCACTCCAATAATGTTCTATGCTACAGACAAGATGATAAGTCAGCAAATCATTTCGAGTCATAGAATTCACATGCATGTAATTTCGTTTGAATTACGGAAGTTCGAGTTACGGAAGGAGAATCGCAAGATATTTTCCCTCTTAACGCTACTTTCAATCGATTTGGATTGAGTTAGAGAAAATTCCAGTTATGGAAGTTTGACTGTATATGAAAAAAAAATTTCCTGTTAAAATGGCATAGGGTACTGCTAAAAGTTCAATATATATTGACTGCGATCCAGTATCCCGATATTTATTGAATGCCTAACATGCAGTATTGACGCAAGTACTGATGGATCACTTAATATCTGGAAATCCGGAATATGGATCGCAATCTAAATATCACAATATATAGGGTCCGCCAGATAACTTTTTTTTTTTAAACAGGGCGCACAACATCGAGTGTAGCTTCGGCTGTGTGGCACGTAGCGCCGTCCTGTTAAAACCAAATGTTGCCAATATCCTTCTCTTAAATTTTTGTGAAAAAAATTCGTTCAACATGGCCCGATAACTGTAACGGCCACTTCTTGCTAATTTTCGAAGAAAAATGGCCCAATTATGCCTCTGGACCAAAATCCGCACCAAACAGTGACTCGTTTTGGGTGCGTCGGCTTTTCAATGTATGCGTGCGGGTTTTCTGTGCACCAAATGCGACAATTTTGCTTGTTTACATACCCGCCAAGATCAAAATGAGCTTCATCTGAAAAGATGATATTTTTGGCAAAATCGGCATCTTCTGTAAGTCTATCGCAGGCAATATTTCCCAGCGTTGTTCAAGCGTATACACAACCATATTCGTTCAGCGGAAGGATAAAACAAATTATCTGTCAAATCAGACATGAGCTAAGTGTTACGAAATAAGCACTAGTTGAAAAAAAACGGTAGGTGGCGGACCCTCTTTATTGAACGCGTAGCAGTATTTTCCATATTTTCTACTTGCAAATTATCATTGTCCGACGTATTTTGATCAGATCCAATGTTAAAAACCGATTCTATTTGCAAACTCCTTTGTTGCAGCTCTCGAGTTATTTTTATTTTGTTATCGTCTGTCTTTAATCGATTTCTTTTTGAGGCAAGCAAGTAAATCATTTAGAAAGTAACTATTTCTACTACAAAAATAAAACTAAACATGTCTTACATTAAATATAATTTGAAGGAAGCAGAGTGAAGAATATGTTTTATAATTTACAGATTTGAATACAGTTTATAGAAGAAATATATTCAACCTTATTCTCTAACTATTAAGCCAACATAGAAAAAAGCTCTTGCCTACTCTCTGTCCACAACCACTTAGCACTATTAAAATCATCTTAATATTCTCTAATGACTAGAAATGACAAGAGAGTGCTGAAAGTAATTAAATGTAGTCGATAGCTAGTGGAGTTGGAGCTTATTTTGTTGGTTGGTTGGTTTTATGTGACGTCAACAAATAGTTGCAGAATAAGCTAGATTAAAAATATGAATTTACTAAAAAAAATTATAGTAATCGATTAATTGGCTTGCTTAAATTGTTCGATTATTCGTTAATCGGAATTCATGTTTTTAACTATTCGATCAAATAATGGTAAATAAAATTCGTTATGCGATTAATCGAGTGAGTGGATACCCTAATAGATGTACATATATTTTTTGCGGGAAATGAGCTGTACTAACTTAAGAGATATTGATTTAAAAACTTTCAGCAGCTTCAGAGAAGACATAAAAATATGAATAGTAATTAAAAGTCCAGAATATTAAAAAACAAATATAAATTTCCGGCACGATTATTATGGATTCACTAAATAATAATGTGCATGCTTGCTGCTTTACGTAAAATAATTATCTATGGCCTCATTCAGCATCAACATCAACTTCCTATCTGCTGAACTCAAAAGCATTAGAAATATTTAAAGAGGAACATGAACCGACAAACAACACAAATGACGAGCCAATTAAATACTCAACACTACGAGTAAAAGGAATGTGCAAGGATTTGCAATGCTGCAAATCAAACCTCGTTCATTTCTATGCAGCATCAATGGGGGCAAAAAAAATCTAAAATTAAATACACAAGAACACACACACTAACACTTACTCATATGCCGTCATTCACACTCATTCCCATTCACATAACATTTTTTTTTAATCAATCTGAATAAGTTATACAACACAGTTTTCTGGGTCTTTTGTTTTATGTTGTTTTAAATATTATTTAATTTTTTTTTTATTTTGTTTTATATATTTTTTACATTTAAATTAATATTAAATAATTTAATGTTGTTTTGTTTTTTGTTTCTGTATATAATTTTTTTAAAAGGGTTATTTTCCAAAAATCCTTTCTATTATTGGTCATAACAAGTATAAATTTAACACTAAGATAATGGGTATATTGATGATATATGATGTTATCTTTTTGGTTCCTTGAACGGCAGCGGGATGCTCTCCCTGCAGTATGTGTACGGTGACCGATTTGGGATTTGCATTCGAGGGTAGACAGGTGTACATGCCAGAATCGGCAATCGTTGCACGTTGTATTAATAAATAAGAGGTTGTTATGTCGCCCTTTTCCGTTATCACTGAGACACCACCACGCGGTGAATCATAGTTGATTTCCTCATTGTTGTGGGTCCAGTGCACCGAGGAGGGTGGATCGGGCAGATGCTTAACTATGCACGTTAAATTAACCGTTGATCCCACATCTATGTAAAGCTCAGGTCCACCAGGTATCGTTGTTATCGGTTCGACAACAGAGAACACCATTGTATAGCCAACGGGTGGTGTGGTGGAGACTTGGCACTCATAGGTGCCGGAATCTTTTAATTGTGGATATTTAATTTGCAACGACCAATCCTCGGATAGTTTGTTGTATATGCTCGTAAAACGTTGGTCCGATGTGTATGTGGTTTCACCCACCGTTAACAAATGCAAGTCTCTGTGACGTATCCAGGACACCGTCTTGTTCCCCAAATTCTTAATGCGACAATTAAGATGTGCCGTCCTGCCCACCAGCGAGGTAACATTCTTGGTCGCCGAGGTATCAAAATATGGTCCCCTATCAAGGGGCTTATTCATTTTAAAAATGTCTTGATTTTGATTTTGTTTAATCACTTCGTCTTGATTCATTGTAAAATCACTTTCAATCGTTTTATATTGGCACTCAATTCCTCTATAAAATAATATTGCTAATAGAATACGAATGAACACCATTATTAAACTTATTATCCTTTGTTTAAATTAAACATATAATTCGTTTTTTTCTTTAAATATTCCATTAAATTTTTAACATATTTTATTTTTTCGATTATTTTAAAAATGTATATCAAATTCGCTTATTTTATAAATTTTTTTTTCTTTTTTGTTGCAAATTTTAAATTGTGTGTATTTTTTTGTAAGAATAATCAACAGCGAGTGAAATAAATACAATAATAAACTTGAACAACAAAATTTCTGCTTCGTTATAAGTATTTTTTCGGATCATGCGCAGGTTATCAAAATATTGGTATACGAGTATTTGTATCTGTGAGGATTGTGTTTGAAGAATGCAGGAATAAAATCAATAAAGTGCTTTTGAATCAGGGATAGCGAATACATATTTTTGATAGCCCAATAATTGTATGTTAAGGAATTCTATTCAAAGGAATTGTATCTGAAACCGGGATCTGAAGCAAAAAGAAAAAAAAAACATTTAAAAGATTCAAGTTTTACATTTTACTTGAAATAAACTTAATAAGAAAAAGTTAATGGTATTTACAAAACACTAAATAATTGAACCATCTTATGGATAATATATATCCAATTAAAATTTATTTTAATTTTTAAAAATAAACCCAAAAGAGTCCGTCACACAGTCATAAGTCAAGAATACCGGATATACCTCAACGCGTTGGCGTTATACCCTAATAGGCAAAACATGCCAGAGCTGTAAATGAATCATTAATTTTTTTAATTAATTCGGGAAGCATTCATGCACTGAATTAGCAAATTTTGAATTAATTCTTTTCACGCGAAAAAAATGAACTGAATGGAATGTGAATCAATTCACGCGAATTAGGCAGAAATGAATTGCAATTCATTTCCAATTTAAATGAATTTGTCAAAGTGTTAAATAAAAAGAAAACTTTAAGAAAAAAACTTCGCGATATAACGAATTTTTCAGTATCACGAATGGGCCTGACATTATATCATTCGTTATACCGGGTTTTACCTGTATATTTTTTTGTATTTTACGTGCTTTTTGTGTGTTTAATTTAATTTAACTAAACTTAACGCAACTATTTATTATAAGTGTGAAAAGCTTGTGCAAGTCAAAACATGACTCAAACAGCATAATGGAAGATTTAATTCCTTTAAAGAAACTAAAAAAAAAGAAATGAAAAATAAGATATTCTCTGTAATGTATTGCTTGTGATTTCTCCAGCATCTTCGCTATCTGAAAGCGTTTGTTCTAAGTCAAGTTTCTTTAAAACTAAAGAAAAAAAGTAACTGCACACCTAAATATTTGAACTAAATTATTTTTTCTAAAATATTAATTTATAAAGGAATCTCACTTACTTATTTGTTTTTTATTATTCATACATATTTATGAATTATTTATCTGTTTGTTACGCTTTTATTTTTTTACTAATAAAACTTCAAAATAATAAATAATTTATGTATATTATATTTAATGAAATTAAATGACTTGTGGAAAATGAATCGATTGAATAAGAACTTTGAATAATAAATCGATCGATTAGCCGATTAAAACAGTTACCCGATTAATTGAATAGTATAGTTTTTTTAGGAATGAGTTCTTCACACACAGATACTGTTCACAGTATCCATAGAATTAATTACTGCATAATTTTATCTCTTTTTGAATAATAAAGGGTGTCTCAAAATTAACGCAAGGTTTGAATTTCCCGCCATTTGTGCTGTAAAGTGTCAGTGAGTCTAAAAATAATGTGACAGCGACAAGTAAAAATGAAGCGTTGTACTGCAGAACAACGTGTTTGCATTTCATTTCTTTTCATTTCATTTCATTTGATTTGTCAAAAATAATGAAAAAACTAAAAACTTTGTAACTGGTGCTTTTTATGGAAATTGCTATAATTTTTGTACTTTAAATTTGAATCGCACTATTTTCTATAATTAATATTTTACATACATATGTAGTAAAATATTAACAGTTTTATTAAAAAAAAAACAAATTGAAATTGACTATTTGTTTTTTATTTAATTCAAATATTGCGTTAGTTTGGGACACTGGATGTCATTGAGCCTTTTTTTTCAGAGCAAATTTTGTTTTATTTGGAAATTCATTTAAAATATTCGCTCTATAATTTACCTCAACGTTTTATAATATTCCGTACCCTGTTAAATCATCACTGCTCTAAAAAGTATGTAGTGCCAAAAGAAAAGAAAAAAAATATAAACGTACATATGTATTAACACAGCATCCCTTGTACATACATAATTACATGTGTACATGAAAATTTGTGAATTGAAAGTTAAAAAAAATGAAACAGCCTACTACATGTTTACGATGTTATTAATATTTTTACACTGCGAAAAAAAAATTCATTTTAGACAACCTGCCACCAGTAAAGAAGCAGCATTATTCAAATAAAATTGACTTTTTTTTCAGTGCATTCAGCACTAACTATTCATAAACTCTTCTGATATTCTGTTTGTAATGCCAATCACTTCCTGTTAATGACATTAATAATTCATGTTGGCTGCAGGTCCTTACAGACAATTTGAAGACAATCTATTCAAGATATTCTTTTGTAATGCTGATTAAATTATGAAGGCTAAATAAAATATATTTTGATGAATTTAATTAGTTAGTTAAGGCTTCTTTTTTTTTAATTGAAAGATCAAGTGTTTTCCTTTAATAAAACAGAATATTTTCTAATTATTTTGAATTTTGTATAACACTTCTTGCGCTTAAGTGTTTCGGAAACATTTTAAAACTCTTATTATCAAATTAATAAATGAAATATAAACGATAAATAACGAATTAGTGTCACATTAGTGTTGCGTTTAAGTTGAAGTAGTTGAAAAAGAATTTCCACTTTGTATGGACGGTAACAGGCGAATATAATACAGTGTGTGTGTAGAGTATGATATGAATCGGTGCAGTAGAATTAGTTGAAACACACTATTTCCATTGTGCTGCTCATTTTTCTTTACCATAAAACATTATTGACACAAGAACGCCATGGGCCAGCAATATTTAGTGGAGTTGTTTAGACTTCTTTGAATTGCAAGATTTTATTATATCGTTAAATATTTTAAAGGTGTAAAACGTGAGGCAGTCACTGATACAGGGTTTGGGCGAAAAGGGATAATGTCTACCAAAAAGAATAGAATATACAGGAGTATATTAACCGATAATTATAGTCCCATATTGGTTAATGGAAACATCATTGAAGACGTGATCGAGCTTAACGACTTGGGAAGCATTACAGAGTACAACATTTTTCTGCTCATTGTTTTGGGACTCAATTCTGCATCATTCGTTTTGTCAAGTTGGCTGCATTAATAATTTAATCTACATTTTAAAACCAGAAGAACATTGAATATTTCAATATGGAAAATAACAATTATACGTACGGAATATCGAGATATGAACAAAATTATAAAAATCACGCCTTGAACAAAAAAATTCGTATGGCCATTAAATTATTAATGCAACCAACTTGACAAAACGAATGATGCGGAAGTTCTCATTTTTTTTGGGGATACTTGCACGTGCAATTCTCAAAATCATGTGTTGTACTGTGTTATAACTACAGACGGTGGAGCAGATGCTGATCACGCGTACACTTCCCTCGGAAGTGTATGGCAGTCGTTACAAATATCTAAGAAGCATAAAATAAGAATGTCCAAAACTATTGTTAAGTCGGTGCTGCTCTGTGGTAGTTAGACCTTGAAAGTTACAAACACAATTTCCAACAAGCTACAAGTTTTTCTAAGCAAATGCTTAAGACGAATACTCAAAATATTTTGGCCGCCAATTCGCATAAATAACAAGTTTTGCTAAAAATCTGTGGGATGGATACAACTGATGTTGAGATCAGGTGTAGAAAGTGCAAATGGTTTGGACATACGCTAAGAAAGGACGATACAGACATTGCTAAGCTCTGCTACCAATGGAATCCACGAGGCTTTAGAAACAGAGGACGCTCACGTGCAACATGGCGTAGATCGGTTGAAGCTGAACTTAGGAGTGGGAGACTATCGTATATATCTATTTAATTTTTGTTGTCCAGTTGGAGTGGCTTTCTTACAATTGTAAGATTCTATAGCCGAAATAAAAAAAGCCCAGGAGGAATATTCCTTTTTTCCTCCCCCTAGATTTGCAGCTGGTTCTGCTACACGAGTATGACTTATTCCACAGCTTAGCAGTTCCAATTGCATGCCATAAATTTCTTACTTACACTTCTCAACATACCAAGATCCTTAAGTGTTCTTCATGTATTCTTAAATAACGAATGTTATAATATCAATTCAACTCCACATGCTCTTTGCTTTTGAACTCTCAATTAAATCTCTATTTGTACTAAAACTTTTTAGTATTAAACAAATGCCCTCCACTAGCATGCAGAAGACCATCTTGGCACTCTGGAAAAGCCATAATTCTAACAACTCATTTGAAATACTAACTTCTTTTTAGCGACCAATGAGTGAGTACGATTACTTACTCAAAGTCTTTTGCTGTAAAAGGCATGGAAAACTCTCTCACTGGCAGAGGGAAAATCTTTATAAATAAAAATAATTCTGCGCTTCGTTTCACACTTAAACGGTGCGAGCCAAGAAACGTTTTGAATAAAAAAAAATAAGAAGCGCTTTTAAGCCAAACAAAAAGGCAAAGAAGTGTTAACGATACATGGGGAAAAATTAAAACAATAACAAAATAAAAAAAGCTATAAAGGAAAAAAAATACAGACTTAAGTTAACGGTTTTCATAGTGGAGTGTTGTTGCATTGAAAATTACATAATCTTGCTTAAGAAAACAAACAAAAATACTAAAAGAAAAAGAAAAACAGTGGTTAAAATAACCGCTAACAAGTGGTCAATTCTAACAAAGTTATTTTTGCTTTTCTTGATGTTTTTTTATTTATATATTTTTTTTTGGCAAATTTTCACATGAGTGATTTTTCCAAAAATATTTATGCTGCAAAAAACGAATTTCAACCAGAATTTAATAAAGATTTTAAACAAAAAACCCACCTATTTAAATTTCTGCTTTAGCAAAACTAAAAAAAAAATAATGTGTTATACTCAATTTAATTGCATCAACTTTGTTTAATGAAATCTGTAGTTTTGGCTTTTAATCTCTAACGAACGATATTTTATGTGGACGGTGTCAACAGTACGGTTGTCGACTTTAGGTTTTCTTTTTATAATTGAACAAACAGCATTAAGGGTCATTTGAAGATTTTAATAGTTTGTCTTGAATGTTGCAACAAAAGCTTCAAACAGTGTTTAACAAATATTATAATGATTATCAGCGAAATTATGCTTCAAATTGTTTAAGAACATAAAACTCATATCTCAGGTAAGTTTCTTCCTTGAATGAGAATTTCAATAATCCACCTAATGTGAGCTTATATAGTTATTTTGAATTTCTGCATAAAACTTGTGCATCAAACACATTGACCACAGCAGGCAACCGACTACAATCTGTCAAAAATAAAATACCCTCGTTTTAGCTGTCGTTAACTTAAGGAAATTTATATTTTCGTAAACGATAGCGAACAGATCTACTACTGTCAATAGAATAAGAAATGTGAAATGCAATATGAGTTTAAAAATATTTTATTTTATTTCCCATAAAAACATCATTATCATTCGCCAATGGTAACTCAAACTTGACTTTGGGTTTTCAAGTGAAGATTTTTCGAAACTTGTTCATGTGTTTTTTTTTAAGTTTATACTCTTTGACAATAAAACAAATACAAATTTAATGAGTAAAGCCCTTTTATTGCAATATCAAAATTAACAAAATTTTTTAGTTAATGGATTAAAAATAACAATAAATATGCTCATTTAGAAATCATAACCAAAGTCGAAACTAATAAAACAGAAACAAAAAAATAGTTCACAGATAGTTATGGATCTGCGAGAGCCCCGCAGACTAGTAGATAGCGTACTAGACTATTAGTCAAGGGGTCGCAGGTTCGATTCCTGCCTAGACCCTGGGTCTTTCTGCAGACAAGCCAAAGTGGCTTCGCAGTTTGTGTTTGTACTTAAAAAATAATAATCAAAAACTAGTGCAGCAGCTGCTCTCAGCTGCTGTATGAAATGCAACCCTGCACATCGGCATGTAGAGATAACAAAATGTCGATAAATTTTGAACGATACTTACTGTAATTAACTAAAAACCTTCTGAAGCTATTAAAAAACAATTTTTATTCTTTAAAACATTTCTACAAATCCTAATAAAGTAATTTTTTGTTCACAGTTTGTATACAAATCAATTAAAATAAGAAGGTGTAAAAGTGAAGTTATTCAATAGAACTTTTTTGACCAAAAACACATCTCTAGTGTATTTGCTTTTTCTATTGACGTTTTTTGGACTCAATGGAAATCAATCAGCTGTTTGAATGTATTAGTTAGTTATCATTTATTCACAGTTTCACCCATAACTAAGTGCAAACTTTTCGTGCTGAAAGTAACCAATTGTGAATAACTTAAATAGGTACTGAAAAAAGTAAACACTTATGGCGTTTTCTTTTTAATAAAAATGTGCAATATAATGATTTTTTTTAATAATGAATTTATTATAAATTATTGTATAATCACTTACGAGGCAAAAATTGTTGTCTTAAGAAAACTCTGAATACAAATTTTTTTGATAAAAAGTAAAAGAAATGTTACATTTTTTTAGAAAAGAAAACGGCATTAACGGTAATTTCTGAATATGCGACAATGTTTTTAGTAATAAATAATTTTTAAAATAAGTAAAAATATAGACAATCGTGTCTTCATAGTCCTTCGACATTCGGAACTTCTACAAATTAACAAAAAATTTAATCTTCAATTAATCCTTATTTATTTGACTTACATATACGGTGACACACGGTCTCACGCACCGCGTTAGTAACAAAAACACACAACGTCTGCTCACTAAACAGTTTTGCCGTGAATTGATGGTGGAAAAGGTGCCAATGCACCGATATTACAACAAAAAATAATAGCGTAGAATATAAAGTTATTGAAATTTTCTAACATACACGGACTCAAAGGCTAATCGGTCATCACTGGCGAGTTCAATGTATTATCAAAAAAGATGTTCTAAGTAAATTAATTGATTTGTTTTTACATTTTACTTGATATAAGTATACTTTGAATAAGTAATTTGATTTTACAAAAATTAAATATTGCAAAGTGGCACACCATTGCAATACATATCGATCCTTTATTGTACCAACTGTCCTGGACGTACCTGTCCTATAATTGGTAAAAATGGGAATGGTACAAAAATTTCTTGAGTCGTGACTGGTGAAAATTCACTCACTCAAAAAAAAATTGACGTATTTTTTTATATTTTTTTATTATAATCTGATTGAAATAATAATGCATTTGTTGATTTGCATCAAACAAATTTTTAGAAACTTATCTTAATTTAAAATTAATAATAATATAGGGAGCATTCTGCTCTAGGAATGACAACGCCACGCAAAAGTTACCGGCACCTCTCATCTAAAGTTCCGGAACTCGAACCGGTTGCAAGTCCCTGGGAGCCACTCACGTGACGTATCCTGTGAAAGTTTCTTTATCCTCTAGGAAACGTTAAGAATGCAGAATTATTCCTTATATCGTTCTTCATCTTGTGTAGAAAATTCATACAAATATCTTGTTAACTCAGTTTTCTAGGGGAAAACATTTTTTTATTTCTCCATTGAGGTGTTTATAGTTGGAGAACTTTAAGCTCGTTCTTTGACGAAAGAGTTATTTTTTAAGATATGACTACGTTGCAATAAAGGAGCGATTTGTATTTGTAGAACAAACGCCTGTTGTAGCGATGTCGCAGCTGTTTTCAAAATAATTAACGGCAACGATTTAAGTTGACTGCATTTGTAGTCGTGCAGCCGTGTAAACGTGTAGCCTGCTGTGGTCTATGTATTTTAAGCGTTTTGGTAAGCTAGTCAGGATCAAAGCGACTAAATGTTTAAAAACTCTTAAAGAATCTTAAATCTTTAATCGCATTATTTTCCCAAGATTAATATCTTACATATTTAGTAAAATATCAAGAATAGTTTAATAAAAACAAATTCAAATTTCTTATTGAGTTCCAGTGCGCATTTCACTGTTGCTAATGCAGATCATCAGGGAACGTTACCCAAATATTTCTTAAAACAACTGGAAAGAATCATTTTGGAACTGGAATTGGAAAATGATTCAAAATTCTAAATTTTGAAAGCAAAGTTTCAGGATTGGCAAAAAAACTCATTTGAGATATACAAAAATTGATGCAATCAGAAAAATGCTCCAAAGTTGGTTAAAAATCTCAATAACTAGAACTTTAAACATTAGAAAAATTCACCAGTATTCGGAATAACAAAAAAAAATTGAAAACGTATGAAAAATTTAAAAAAATCCTCTGATGAAAACTATGAATTTAAAAAAAATCTAAATAGATATGAGTAAGACATTTTTGCAAGGAGCAGTAAAAGGTTTCGCAGGCGTAGGGCGATCGTAGGTTTAATCCCTGCCTGACTTATAACCTAAACTCACAGTTTTAGTTTTTTGGTTTTTTAGTTGAATGTTTGAACTTAGTTTTCCTAGACTTGGGCTGATTTGCAAACGGGATTAGTAAGAAGCCAATATGTCCGCCACAGGGTATCAACCTGAACCCGTCCTAAATAAAAGCCCCTTTAATGCGGTGGGGTGTAAAACGAATAAAAAAAATATTTGAATACAAAACAGAATACGTATTTGCTGATGCTCTTTGCAATAACTGAGCGTATAATTACTGTACAAGAAAATAGTCAATATTATTTAAAACAATGTAGTAAATCTCAAACAAAACAAAAAAAAAACATTATAAAATGCCTTGAATGAAAATTATTGTCAATACGCACCCGTAACCTTCAACATGACCACAAATAGCCAGAACAGCAACAAGTGATGACACTGAAAATATAAAAAAAAATGGAAAACTTAGAAGATTGAATATTGAGATATAAAATCGTAAAAACAACATTTTACATGTAAGAGATTGTTTGAGAAATCATATGTTACATTTATGACACATAAGTGGCAATCAAATCAAAAACTGAACAGTTTGTAGATAAAAAGATACAATCAACAAACGTTATAAAATAAAACAACAGCAAAACAAAAGTCTCTACCAAACATGACCATTAAGTAGACATGTAGTATCGGTAATTGACGGCAAAGTGTTTGGAAGAGGGGGAGGGGGGCACGTGGCTCCATGGACATTAATGGAAAACATGTACAGTTTATAGTATTAAGCTGAAAGTGCTATTAGTAGGTTGGCAGGCGGTTAGTTGTTTAGTGGTACAAAAGAAAAAAAAAGAGGAAACGGAAATTTGTAAAAACATAAAATACAAAATCACATAAAGTTTTATGCGTATTAAAAAAAACAAAATTACTTACCGCTAACAAACTTACGTTTAGTCGTGTGTATGTATGTAAGTGTGAAATAGAAAATTTTTCAAATACATTTCAAATAAACCATTAAGGCTTGAAAGCCAAGGTCAACACAAAAATACAATTTTACATAAGCGATTTGTATCTGCTCGTTACTAAAGTACTTTTGTAAAAAATACTCAGTTTAAACTATTTAAGCCAAGTTTTAAATTTTAAATGAGAAATAAGCTTGATGCTCACTCATCTTTATTTTTAAGGTTAAATCAAATCATATATACTTTTTTTCTCTAAAAATTGTTTTACTTTTTCGTTAAATAAATGCTCCAGTGCATTTATAACGTTTGTTTTATGTTTGTTTGCAGATGTTTTCTTTATATTTTCTTTGTGTGAAGCCGTTGTTTAGTTTTCTTGTTTAGTTTAATTATTTTTATAATTATTTCTGTCTACAGCAATTATGTAAGATACATTTAATATTTAACTTTAAAGCATTTAAATACAGTTTTTGGCTAAATTATTAGGGAAAGTGCTGCTATGTTTAAAGATTTGAATTTTTGATTTTCGAACAAAGTTATCAGCGCAACACTGCTTTTGGCAGCTCAGCTATTTTCCTATAACAAATGTTACTGTTAAACATGTTCAGTTTGGTCTATAGTAACATTCATACGTAGAGTGCCGACAGAGGAAAATATCGCCAGTGTAGTTGATGGTCGGCAGGAATGTTACTGTGAATGACGAGCGCTAGCGTGCAATGATTACAATTTTTGCCCAAAATGGAAGATTTGGAAGACTTGGCTGACATGTGGTTTCAACGAGACTGTGCCACATGCCACACAGCATGCGAAACAACTGCCCGATAAAGAGGCGAGTTCGGTGAACAGTGAATTGGACGCCTAAATCGTGAGACTTAACGCCCTTAGACTATTTTTTGTGGGGTTATGTTAAGGGTCATGTCTATAGGGACAAGTCCGCAACGGTTGATGCACTGGAAGCTTATACTGAAGAATTTATTCGTGAGCTACCGGCTGATATATTGAACCCAGCGTATTAACCATTTGAGGCATAGCCGCGGTAAACATTCACATGTAATCATCATTAAACATTGAATTATAAGTTTTATGTGTATTTTGTTTTTACATTAAATCCGAAAGCTTTAAAAAAATCTTCTCTTAGATATTCGTACATATCGGCATATAAAATGAAGTACAATGTAACTGAAAAAAATTCAAATACCCAATTTCTGTTAATTATTGTATGCTTATCCAAGACTTAATGTTCCTATAAATTTTTAAGCTTCTAACTTAAAAACAGCAATCTTTCACTCGAACGATTTTATACAGATTTTTTGTTTCTATAAAATTATCAAAAATATAGTTACATGGATTTTAATTTCATTTAATTATTTCATATGTACTAACCAGTGTTGCCATCAACGAAATGTTAAATTACACATGCATGATTCTAAAATTACACATGAAATTAGGAATAACACATGCTTTATTTTTTATTTCCTCTTTTGCAAAATAAAGTGCTCCGATTAGTTTATATTAAATATTTTACCTTTTTGGTGTAATTCTAAAATTTTTTTTATGATGAATAGTATATTTTTTTTAATATATTATTCGAGATTGCCTCGATATCTTTAAAAAAAATTAATAATATGGAATATTGTTTCATGTCCGATTCTTTCTGACTAAAAATGTTACGAACATTAGCCAAAATAATAATCACTTTGGATTAAAAACTACTAATAATAAAATAGGTTCACGTCGAATGTAATTTGTTTGTTGGGGTTTTTGAATAAGTTTCAAAGTCTACTATGCTTATACTCTTGTAACTTTTGAAATTTTAAATTGGTTTTTAAAACTTTTTGTAAAGATAAGAGGTTTGTTTGAAACTATTCAAAAATATGGTTTAATTTGGCATTAGCACCAATGAAATGCATGTATAAAGACTAGATAAAAAACCCTCAGCAAACAAAAGTTTTTAAAATATGATGAATATACAGTGCACTCGGGGTATAGTGAACACTTTGTAATATGAACTACCCGATATAATGAACTGGCTATTTTTTACATTAGTTACTCTAAGTAGTGAACTCTACAAACCTCTATAAAGTGAACACAGTTTTTTGCACAATGATTGAAAACAAAAAAGCTAAGTTTTTTCAATACCGTTATTTCTTTTGTATATATTCATTGTTTTTGCATTCTTTTCTTGTTTTAATACACATTTAATAAGATGACTTCAGTTTAAAATTCGATCTTGACACGTGTTTATATGTAAATTGATTAAAAAATGCGTGCGCATAAAAAAAGAAATTTTCTTCCCATTAAAGTGATATGATATTAATCGCAAATAAAAAACTAATTGTTATCTTAACTCTAGACGGAATATACTGCAGATGACATCAGATAATGGAACAATGCAGAAAATGCGCTTTCGGTATCTGTTGATGATGAATCTAATGCCAGTACCGATAACGAAGATTTTGAGCAGTCAGCAAATATGGAACTCATTGCAGCCACTCAAGCTGTTCAAAGTTTTGAAAAGGCAATTGAATGGGCTGAACATAATTCAAATAACTCTGAAGACATTTTAGTTTTGCATAAATTTCGAAAGTTAAAATATCTCGTAAAAAGCAAAAAAGTTTAAAAGATTATTTTGTTACACATTATAGTATGTAATTTGTGTGGTATTCATTCATGACACATTTGTATTATTCAAATGAGTACAAATATTTTTATTACTGAATAAAAAATAATTATTTTTTTTACATTATATGAATAAATTTTTTTTATTTTCTTGATATAGTGAACAGGCCTGTGCATTAATTAGTTCACTATATCCCGAGTGCACTGTATTTTCAATATTTGGACTTTGAAGGTCGTTTAATAAAAGAATATTTTTTACATTTATTACGACTTTTCGTTGGTATTTTCCAACTTCTTCAGGTCATTTTTTTTATTTTTGTAGATATATAATCTTCTTTAGATCAATTCTACATAATTTTCCTTAAAAATATCACAGTTTTGTTTTGTGTAAAAACGACAATCACAAACAAAAACTTAATAAATTTTAATCAAAACAATGCAAAACAGGTTCATAAATATATTAAAAAATCACAGCTGATCCTTATTTGTCGTCATCACAATAAAAAAAGTAGTGCTCAAAAACGAAAAATTTTAAATTACACATGAGTTACACATAAGATACACACACAATGAAACCACACTGCCATATGAATTGCGTATGGCATCAACAATCTCACGCACTTTTACTCTTCGATCGGCCAACACCATATCGTGGATTTTTTTCTACATTTTCGGGTGTACTGACCTCAATTGGCCGTCCAGAACGTTCAGCGTCATTTGTACTTGTGCGACCACAACGAAAGTCGGTAAACCACTTTTCTACCATTCAAATCAATGGTGCAGAGTCCCCATAATATTTATCGAGCTTTTCTTTGGTTTAATTGACATTTTTCTTCGCTAAAAGTTATGTTTAATGATCACTCGAAATTCACTTTTTTCCATTTTCAGAAAAATACACAAGGTTGTATGTTTTGAACAGCTGTTAAACGCAAAGTAAATGACGACACTTGCTCAAAAGTTGACAGTAGTCTACTAACAGGTGGTACTTGATGGAAACAGTGTTGCATTTTATATAACTACGAGGGAAGTTCGAAAAGCCACGGACTTATTGATCTGCCCTCGTATTATCCTACTGATATTATAAATGAGGAAGTTCGTATGTTTCTGAGTTTGTTGTAACCAATTTTAGTCGGGCAGGACACATACGTTTTATATTTTTTCAAAAGTTGCAGCACGATAGATAACTTCGCGTGAACGAAGTCACGTATAAAAGCTATTGTATAATAAATTAATTTTTAAGAGATATAAATATCAATTTTTTTTGTCAATGAAATATTTTTGCTTGATTTCATAATTATAGCAAGTCTCCGAAATTTCAAAGTAAAAGTATACAAAGCAAATTAAAGAAATTTTCTTTAAACATTCTTGTGAATTTCGTTTATAATTTAAAACCGGATACAAGGAGCCTTTCGCTTCAATCTTCGCGATTATGTAAACTTTGTCTGCTTTTAGGGTTCATTCGGTCTAAGCTTGGCAAACCCTTACAGTAAGAACTGGCACTGAAGAGATTAGATACGCAGCGATTGGAACAGCATTCGTCATTAGCAGAACATTCCCTATGCATGGCTTTACATCTGCTTCCGGTCGTTTCAGCGCTTTGCTGAAAAAATTTCAATTGCAGGAAAATTTCTGTTAAAATTTCTCGAAATAAAAGAATTTCGCACAGATTTATTTATCCTAAATATTAAAACTAAATTAAAAAAAAGAAGATTTACCTCTTGAGCTGGAGAGAACTGTAAAACTATTGTCACAATGATGGCAATAACGAAGAGTATACTATTTAGAAATCTCATTTTGAAGTACAAATAAAAGAAAATTAAAAAAATCAGAAAGATTATCTACGAGCAAAAGAACGATTTTAACTATTCTGAAACATTCTCGCGTAGCTTATTTATATGAAAAAATATGTGCCCTGGATTAGATATCAGCGAATAGTTTTTATCATGAAATTAGGAATATCTGAAAAATTGTTTTATTTTATTTAGATATCAACACAATCTATTAATGTATTTTTAACTTTTGAAATTATGTTGTCTAATGTTTATTGGTTTGCCTTTTCTGTTTTTTGCTATTTGACTGCTTATAAGATAAATACTATTTATTAATAAAGCAACTGAAAGATAAAAAATAAAAACTATATCTATAAAAAACTATATGAAATGAAGAAAGAACTTTTATTTTCATAAATTAGGCAGTTATTATGTTATAAACTTATTATAGTTATTCAATTTAATCATAGTTAATCGTATAATGAGTTAAAAATTGTTCTGGAAAATTTTCAAAAATAAATCGTTACCTACTCGTATTTGGAGATACCAAGTTTCTTTATATAAAGAATGCACGTTCTGCATCCCCTGGGATGGTACATATCTGGGTACATATATAAAATTAATTATTTGTTTAGGTAAAATATTTTTTATGGAAGCGCTGGAGTTATTTATGTCATTCAAAAGGTGAAGTAGTATAATTTGATTAAGTATTTTATTCAATCAGATTATTTTGTTTGGTCAGCAGACTGTAGTTGGCTATTAGCCAGGTACCTTATCAAGTTATAATATGTTGTTTCGGCAGCTGCAAATTAATAATCCTTGTGGTAGAAATTTAAAAGGGGTTTTCCGTCCTCTGATACAGATAACTTCACAAACGGAAAATATTTACGAATAAATTCACAAGTTTGTAGTTAGTTGGGTTAAATAACGTGATCAGATATCATATTCCCACAAACACGTTAGTAGTGCTGGCAAATTCTACTTCTTTTCATTACTCAATAATATTTAATACTTTTCATTTGGGTACTCAATACTACTCGATACTTTTAACGGATTTTTTGAATTTGTAACGTAGAGTTTTTATCCGCAAATTGAAGTAGTTTCTTCAAAAATTAAAAATAGATCTTCAACTATTATTGGTTTTATATGTCTTTTATTATTAAATAAAAAATATATGTAAAGCTAACTTTTAATTTAACGTTAACAACAACTTAAGAAATAATTTAATTGTTCTCAAAAAAAATTAATTGATTAAAGAATCTTACACCTAGTTGTCTCTTTATACAGTGATGTATTTTTATGCACTATTTTAGCCACTCAACTTGCTTAAAAATACAACTCTAAAAGTATCGCACAACTACTTTTGAGTATTGAGTAACCAAAAAAAAAAGGAAATACTCAATACTCGGTACCCACTACTCAATACTTTGCCAGCACTACACGTTAGTCACATATCTACATTCATTCATTGGCTTCATCGATCGATATTCAAAAATAAATCGATTTTCTATGGTATTTTTAATGTTCTTCACTGCCGCTTTATAAACAGATTAAAACCTATTTATTTCTCAGCGACGACGCAGAAGACGAATTCGGAATAATTTTTCCAGCGAATATGACTTCAAAATTCATAATGTTTTTAAGAGGAAATGTTGCATCATTTTCCAGCTTCATGAAAAGTTTACCCGAAAATAGATAAAATGTTTCTAATAAATTTTTATTTTGTTATTAATAGAAACAATTTGAGGTCCCGTTTTTAATGGGGACATTTCTGCTTAAGCAGGAAAAATTAAACGAATGAAAAATGCCACCAAAATGAAAATTGCCAGCTCCTTCTACCGAAATTCCATTAGGAAACTACTCTCTGTTGTATATATTTCGATTATACTGTTTAAGTTTCCTTGTGGTCTTACAATAAATTAAAATTCATTTTTAAATGATATAAATCTAAATTTTTTTGTCAAAGAAGTTGAAAATTGCGCTTTTAAAGCAACCCGCAGACGTTGCGAACGTTGCTACAACTCGCACAAACGATACAATTAATGCACAACATCATTGTAGTCCCCAAATAACAATAATATTCAATGTTTACTGTAAGATGGCCACAACAATAATAAACATATATACTACATAAAACAGAGTGCGGCAGGTAAACACATGTTGCGACAGTGTTGTACAACTTGCCAAAAATCAAAACTTTTCGATCTTTCGTGTAACAAAGACACAACTTAATACAACCACCCCACAAACGTTACAATATCGTGCACAACCTAATAATGTTGTACCAACGGTTGCAACGTCTATGGGTTGCTTAAGAATGCAGCACAGTTTAGCTCAGGGTTTCTATATCAAAAAGGCGGTCACTATTTTAAATACAGTTCTTTAATTTTATAAATTATGTAGAAGTCTTAGGAATTTTAACGTAAAAGTTGAAAAAAATACATTCATGAATTTGTGACTTTCGTTTCTAATCTCCAATTGGATGCAAACGGCTTGGAGCTTCAACCACTGCGAAAAAACAACGTTTTTTTCGTAAGATCGAACCATTCTTCATATGTTGGCAGTTTCCTACAGACATATTGGAATTTTAATAAAAAAAATTGGCAGTAATTGGAACAACATTCAGTATTTGTAGAACAGCCATCATTAATGGGCTTACAAACCGGAACCTTATCGGTCGATTCAGCAACATCCTAGAAAAATAGTATCGAATACAAATTTGCTTAACCCAAAAATTGAAATATAAAAGAAATTAAATCTTTTACCTCGTTTGCTGCAGAAAATTGTACCAATATTGTTGCCAATATCACGGCAATAACGAAAACTATCTTGGAAGATTTCATTTTGAATTGAAAAACTCAGAAAGAATGTGCGGCAGTTGGAGAACGATTGTCACTGTTTCGAACAACTTTCGAGCAGCTTATTTATATGGAAAAAGTTCCGGCCTTGATTAGACGTCACTGAATATTATATTTAGATATCAACGGTGGCTATCTAGTTTTATTTCTGTTTCTGAGAAATATGTCGTTTAAAGTTTATTTGCTTGCTATTTGTTTTTGTATTTAACTAGTTAGGAGATAACTATTATTTATTAGAGGAAGAAAACATTTTAAAATATTTTTAAAGCTCTTAAATAAACAAAGCAAGTATCTTTTTTTGAAATTATTATATTTATTCAAAACTTTTCAGAAACAAAACTTTGTGTAATGTAATGTACTGGAGTCCCTAAGAAATACGATCCGAGAGAATTGAAATAATTTGTAATTAAAATTATCTTTTTTTATACGTTTTTGAAATAACACGGTTAACAAAAATAATATTTTTCTGTTTTTTTATACGTCTTTTTTGTTTACACGGGTAAAAATATTTTTGGGGAATTTTCAATTTATGTAGTACACACATATGCAAACAAGAGCTGCCATATACATTTGATAACTTTCTTAACCTGATTAAACATAATTTACAAAACTTATTATGTGGTAACAGAATTCTTTCTGTTATTAACAACAAATTTTTCGATTTCGATTTTCTAATTAATTAACGAGCTTGAGGTCACTTTTATATAAAAATAATCCAAATTTATTATCGATATTTCGATACTCCTTTGATAGCTTCCTCAGGATGAAAAATCGTTTAACAATCAAAATAACAATTCATTAACTAATAGTATAAATGAATGTATGGCTCAATACAAGGAGTTACACAAAGAGATCTCCATAGCTGAATTCGCTGTTAAAATAATTAAACCACTGTATCCTGCTGAAAATGCAGACGTACTAAGCATTAGGCCGTGCTTACAATCAGGCACTAAGCACCGAATAAAACATTTTTATTTACCTTATACATATCGTTATATAAAATGCAAAATAACGTAACATCACTTTTCATAAGTTTACAGCAGAAACAAAAAACTGTATAATATGGAAACTGTTTGAGATATTGAAATCATATTTTCACGGTCTTTAGCGCTTTCTAGCGAATTTTGAGCATAAGGACTGCGTATTTTTATGTAAATAGTTGACAACACTGATGATACGTTTTTTTTGTTTAATAAAATCATTCACTTGATGATACTTTATTTTGAATTTGAGTCATAACTTTTTTGTTTTTGTTAACAGAAGCTTGAAATTTTGCACACATGCGTAATATAATGTAGTAAATCGTAATCAATAAAAAAACTCAAATTTAAACTTTTAATGATACGTTGTTTTGCATTTTAGGTGACGATATGCATTTTTTTTTATTATTTTTTTAGTTTTTCAAAATATTATTTCTACAGAGTTATTCAGTTCCTTAAAAATGTGATTCTTTATTAAAAAATATTTAAAGATAACTTGTGAATTATTTCTTTATTTTGGTGACTTAAAAATCATAAAATGAAATAAAAGAAACACTGTATGAAGAAAAAGAAGTAACATTTTTGTGTTTCCTTCAAGGTTGAAATAATCAAATATAAATTTTTTGCATTATTTTTATTTTACACGGTGGTCCGTGGAACGTATGTACCGTGTAAAAACAGGATTGGGTGTATTGTAATTTGTAGAGATCTTGCGAGGCAAAAGTGTTCTTTAGGATATACATATAAAAAACAGTTAAAACTTTTCTCTTCTCCTCTGAGACATGACTACAACTGGCTTCCCTTACTTAAGGTTTTCTGCATTGAAGGCCTTCCTTCGGCCTAAATTTTATATATTCCCCAGCAACAGACAGCAACATAAAATAAATTTCAACCATATTTCCTTGGGAGTTACTTCTTAAAGGAAAATAAAATAACTTCATAATTGAAAAGGTCCCAATTTTTATAGAAAAACTTGAACGTAATCTCATTATTTCGTGGGGTTTTATTTCATTTGCAAGTTATTTCGTTGTACCGAACAATTTTTCAGACAGTTTTCAATGGGAACATTTTTCTTTAGGCAGAATAATATATTCGAATGAAAAATTACACCAAAATGATTAAGTAACTCCTCCCTCCCATCGAATTTACCTTTGGAGATAGAAATATTTGGATTGAAATCTTTACATTTCGATGTGGTATTATAATAAATTAAAATTAATTTTTAACTGATGTCAATAAGCATTTTTTATTGTCAATGAATTTGTAAATGGTGTTTTTGAAAAGGCAAGTTCTTGGTTTCCACATATACAATCGACTACCATTTTAAATACAGTTCTTTAAATTAATAATTATGTTGGTATAAGTTTCAGAAATTTTCACGTAAAAGTTCAAGATATATTATTCATTCCAGTTACCTACATACAGCTGGGAATTTAAAGGCATGATGTTTGCAATTATTGGAACAACATTCAGCATTTTTAGTACAGCTGTCATTTAATTGTTTGCAAGCCTAGAAAAATAATGTCGAATACAAATTTGTTTGCACAAAAATTGAACTAAAAAAGAAATTACATCCTTACCTCGTTTGCTGCAGAAAATTCCACAAATAGTGTTGCCAATATCACAGCAATAACGAAAACTATCTTGAAAGATTTCATTTTGAATTGAAAAACTCAGAAAGAATGTGTGGCAGTTGGAGAACGATTGTCACTGTTTCGAACAATTTTCGAGCAGCTTATTTATATGGAAAAATGTCTGTCCAATGTCAGACGTTTTAGACGTCATCGGAGTCTATCTATTTTCATCTTTTAGGATTATGTCGTTTAAATTTTATATGCTTGTTATTGTTTTTTCCTATTTATCTAATGATTTAAATATTATTTCATATTAGAGCAATAATTAGTGTTTTTCATTGGAATTGCTAAAATTCGATTTTGAATTTTATAATCGCACATTTTCATAAGATTAATATCTCACATTTCACTTAACTAATACACATCACGCAAGTTTTGGTAAACATTTTTTAAAATTTTCTGTTTCGCTTATTTCATTTAATATTTGCCGAGTCGGAACTTTACTCCAATGTGCTGTTAAGTTTTGCAAAAATATTTGTAAATTAATTAAGCAAATTTGTTGTAGTTTTTCGAACTTTTAAGTTATTTCAATTAATAATCGATCATAAACTTGGCAATAACTTACTTCTAGTCCTGTGTTCCCTGAACAAGAACAATTCATTCATTCATTTAACAATAGAAAAAAAATGTATTCCCAATAACTGGTAAAATTGCCTCAAAATTCGGGTTATTGTTTTTAATATAAATTTTGGTGGTTTGAAAAATTTCCCGATAAAAACACGAAAAATGTCCCCAAATCATTTTGAAGCTGTATTTAATAGCGGAAATTTGGAACCGGTTTTCAATGGAAGCATTTTTCTTTTTCCGTAAGAAAATTGACACCAAAATGAAGAAGTGACTCCTCCCATCCAATCCCCTCCCTCCCCCTAAATTTACCATGGTAGACTTTATCGGTTATAATAATATTATAATAAATTTAAATTCATTTTTATGTGAAGTAAATAAGCATTAGTTTTTTAATGTCGATCCATCTTTAATTTTATAATTTTATAATTTTATACAAGTTTCAGGAATTTTAAAGTAAAAATATCTTAATGAAATTGTATTTAAAAATTCTCTTGATTATACGGATTAATATGGTTTCTCACAAGTATATCGAAATTTCATAAAATCATATTCGCAGTTGTTGGAACAACAGTCAGCATCGGTAGAACATCTATTGTATAAGGGAATGCAAGACCTTCCGACCGATTTAGCGAATTCCTAGAAAAATAAAATCGAATAAAAATTCGTTTAACCCAAATTTTATTAAATACAAATTTTAATTATCTTACCTTGTTGGCTGTAGAAAATTGCACAAATATTGTCATTACGATGGCAATAACGAAGATCATATTGAAAAATTTCATTTTGAAGTTGAAAAAAAACCCAGACAGAATGTTTGCAAGCAAGAGACCGAATGTCACTATTCGGAAACATTTGCGAGCAGCTTATTTATATGAAAAAATATCTGCCCTTGATGCAAATGCAGTGATTAATTTCATTATGAAATTGTTAATTCAAATTGTTTTATTTTATTTAGATATTAACAGCTTCTAGCTAAATATGTGCATCTTTTAGGATTATGGCATTTGTTATGAGATAAATATTATTCTATTATTGATAGAACAGCCAAAATAGAACATTTAAGACCGTTTTTAAAGCTCATAAATGCATAAAGAAAAAATGTTTTATAATAAGCTTGTATGCATGTAGTTTAACCCATTGTCGTCATCTGTCCCTATGTGAGAATGACTTATCTTTGGATATAAAAGATGTCACAAACTGATATCTTCTATATTTAGTTTAAGTTAAAATATTGGCAAATGTAAAATGCCTATGACTTTTTTTAGCTCCATCGTATAAGTGTACACAATAATAAAAAAAAGTACAGATACATATAGGGTGGTCGAAATACAAGTATCTTTCTGAATCATATGTTATTTTGACACTGATATTTTTTTTGTTGCGCAATACGGATTGAGGGAAAAATCGTCTGAGCCGTTCGTGAGATAGAATCAGAAATTGCGAACAAAGTCTTGGAAAATCTGACTGACAAGGTGAGTTACTGCGAGGCCAGCCGCGCCACAATTACACGAATGAAATCGTGTACCATAAATAATGAAAATATTTCTGTGGTAAAAAAATTAATATAATAGTTGCTTAAGTCGACATACACTAAATTTGAGTTAATCACCTTTATTCCAGTTGTCGACATCGACGTCACGTTAACACAATACCAAAAAATTGGAGCTTGTCTTCTCGCTCTCGAAAACAATTTTGTGCTATTGTCAGTCTATTTCTGTTCTCTAAGGTCTAGAAAATAACATGAGCCTTTCAATAGTAGTCAATTGCTTTCGACAATGGGTAGAGAAGCCCCAATTTTTTGGCATTGTGTTAACGTGACGTCGATGTCGCCAACTGGAATAAGGGTGAATATTTCCTTTGGAATATCCGCATTCAAAAGTAACTCTTTGCAAAGTTTCAATTATTTTGCACGATTTTTCAAGAAGTTAAAGCGGAATAAATTGCTTCTTACATTTTTTCATCTTATGATTTTATATGAAATAACAGCTTAGCTTAACATGTAATTTAGTATATAAAAATCTGAATACAATAATTATACATTGCAGAACAATTTATTTCTAAATTAAAAGAAATGAGAAACGAATTTGACAACTTTAACTAAAAAAGGATAAAATTTCTAAGAATCCGCTTGAAAGATATCTGTTCATCGCAATCATTTTTACGTCACTCCAGCTTTTATGTATTTTTCGATACTCGCTATCGATTTGCCTTCGCCATCTATTTGCGGTTGGCATCTTCTGCGACTCTCCCAAGGGTTCCATTCGATAGTATTCCTGGCATTATTTTTATCCTGCAGACAAGCCTAGAGGTTTCGCGTGGAAAGTCTTATTTAAAAATTTGAAATTAAGATATGTAAATAGTACAGGTATATGAATTTCATTTCATTCATGTAAAACTAAATAAAAGTTTCAGAAATATAAAAAAAAAAAACAAAATAAATATCGGACGGTGGTTTACGGAGGGCGTGTTCAATCCAGTTCAATTTTCTTCTCTGTATTTCTACACACAATGGTATTCGACGTGTTTCAGCCCACATATTGCCGTTTGAGATGGTTCGTGGCTAGAAGATTCGTGGAACTCTTCGGAGATTTTTATTAACTAAAACTTGCAAAGTGAATATGCCTCGAGAGGCAGCGTTCCAAATATAACAGAGTTCATTTTACATTAGTGTTGAAAATTTTGATTTTAACACGGCGTGATATTGAAGATGATTTCCATACTTTATTGATCTGGCCAAGAGATGGTGTGGCTTTTTTTTAATCGGCTTACAATGTCTTCACTAGATCCACCAGTTCGGTATATAACAGCTCCGAGGTAACAGAATGCCTCAACTTCTTCTAATAAAGCCATAATAATATATAAAAAAAATAAAATTGAGATACTTGTTATATTTGAAGCACACCGTTTGTTGTGTCAGCATTTACATTGAATGCCACACCCATTCAATACAAAGTTTATATTGTATTTAAAAAAAACTCAATGTCTGCTAAATAGCAGAAGTTGATTTGTACAGGCGTGGCACGCCCCAATTTTATAATCATTTAATTGTATTGTCAGAAAGATTTAACTTGTGTTTAAAATTGCATGAGATTTGGTTAAATAGAAACAGTTGAATGGGCAGGGCACATTGCCCACTTTTCTATTTGTAAAATTTCCTATTTAAACCTTCTAGATAATCGGATGTGTGAAAATTGGTTGAAATTACCGTGAAAGATTTTGAGAAGATATTGCGTCGCTAGTGTAAAGTGACAAGTGAAGCTAATAAAACTTAATTAAAAAGTGTACAAAACGATATACACGAGGCCAAAGTAATAAAACAATTTTATTTGTTAAAGAGAAAACAATAAAAAAGTGTCATACTTTTTGATTTCGCGTGAAATACATAAAATGACTTTTATGTACAAAAAACAAAGATTTATTGCTTAAAGAAATCGTATGAATAAATTAGTGCTCACTGTGTACATAATCTTCATAAATCCCCATTTTCTGTTTATCTATTTAACTTTTTACTTATTTTTAGTATCACCATGTCGTTTGTTGTTCACAAAAGATAACCAACCCATTATTTTGTCTTGATCCACTTAAATAAATGTTTGCACTGCCGACAGCTCGTGTTAAGTTTTTATTTTTATTTTGGTGATAGTGATATACAGTAGAATGCCAGAAATTAGAATTCTGGTTAAAATAAATTGACGAGAAATTAGACATTGCGATTTTAAAGCAATTCTGAAACTTTTTCATATCGTAGTATAAAAATTAAATAAAACAAAACAAACAAATCTATAAACATTGTCTGTGTTAGACTCGTAAAGCTCGTAACATTTCATTCAGAAAGTACTAAAGAATATTCTAATATGGCATTTACATCTAGTACTTACGAGATTTCGAGCAAAATCTTATTGATTTTGACTAGATTTCCCATACAAAACAAAATCTACTTCGTCACCAGATTCCGACAAAATCGATTCAAAATTTGGTAGTAGTTAGTGATGCAACTACGGTTTTCCCTAAATTGTACTGAAAAATACAACGCTGCGTAATAGCACTTCTCTGAAGGGTGTGCCCGCCAGCTTTTCCTCATTTGAATGATAATTTTTGTGTGGAGTTTGACATTTAAAATGCAAATTCCAATCAACTGTTTGTGGCATGAATACGAAATCTTAAAAATGTCACAAATAGCCCGGTGGAAATGGTATAGATTTTGATAGAGATTTTAATTGATATCTACTAGATTTTATTTTAATGTTATTATTTTTCAAACAAATTGGTTGCTAGTGGTTTTTATTCTAAAGTGATTATTATTTTGGTTAAAGTTCGTAACATTTTTAGTCAGAAGGATTTGGACATGAGACAATATTTCAAAAGAACAAGGTACAAATTTAACACTAATTAATTTCAATGAATGTGATTTCAAATTTACGAGAGTTACTTGTATTGTGGAAGGTATTAATCGTTGTTTTTGAAGCAAACACAACTTCACCACGATCAATATTCAAATTTTACCACCACTAATTAACGTTAAATTAACCGATTAACTACATCCTGTTTTTTTTGGTTTGGTGTAAATGTTATATAACCAAAAAAAATATATTTAATTCCCAGATACACGGTAGAACTTAAAAATATTGTGTTCGAAATACGATTACTTTGGAATTAATTTTCTTTTGCTTTGGACTAGAACTTGTCATTGTGGGGGACGTTTATAAAACTCTCAAGTAAATTTTTTGCACGGACGAACAACACTCAGTGTTGATCGGACTACTTGATAGATCGCCCAAGGCTGTGACATGACGTTTGACCGCCTTAGTACTAATTGGCACAATTCTGTGGCCAGAGCTCGTAGTAGAGCATTCAGTCGGTCTGCCGATTAATTTCTACTCAATTAACTGTTTTTTTTTAATTTTTTCGCTAAAATTAGCTATTATCGATTATTTTTGATTCGGTTAATTTGGCTCGATTAATCGATTACGCAAAATTTTATAATTTTTAGACTATTTGGACATATTTTTATTTATTTCATATAATCTATGGGAATTAAACGACTAAAAAAATTAGATATTCTCTAATATGAATATTTTCAACATCTTCGCCAAATAAACATATATACAAGTATTTTTCTCCCAACTCAAGCTTTAATAAACAAAAGTAGAAAAACACGTTTAAATGATGAAAGAGAAAACGACTGTAACGTAATTTTCCATACAAATTAATATTTTAAAAACGTCGATTTTTTAATTTATTTTGAGAACGTATTTTCTTGTGTTTTTATTTTGAGACTTTCACTCTGACAAGCAGGTTATCATATTATTTTTCAATAAAATTTATTTAATATTTTACCGCAAAATCCAAGGAAAAAGCAATAATTCAATAAAATTAATGAGAACATTGACGTCATTTTCGGTCTACGTTACAGTGGTTTTCTCTTTCATCATTGAAGCCTAACATTTGAACAAAATTATTTTTCTAACAGTTTTTTTAAATATCTTAAACTGTGGCACTAACTTTCAAAAGGACCTCACTTAATTTGTTTTTATTTTATTAATATATATTTATGAATTCTTGTTTTTTTACTAATAAAATTTCAAACTAGTGAAAAATTTATATATTTTAGTTGTTGAGATTAATTCATTTTCATCGGTTAGTCGATTAATTTAAAATTGTTTCATGGTTAAACGATTAAACCATAACATTGAATAATCAATGGAGCGATTAAATGATTAAAACAGCAAACCGATTAATTGAATACACTAATTTTTTTTTAAATGTATATTTACATACTTTTAATTTTTAATTTTCCAATTTCAGAATTTCGTTAATTATGTTGTAATTTTCTATTAACATTTTTTTAATTTTTTTTTAATACAAATACATACCGCAAAGCCATTTTGGCTTGTCTGCAGAAACACCCTGGATCAAGACAGGAATCGAACCTGCGACCCCCAGACAAATAGTCTAGTACGCTATTTACTAGTCTACGGGGGCTCCACTCGCTTGAACAAACATTTATTTCCTCACTTATTATTATTTTATTTCATAGGACAGAAGAATCTATAACAGCTTCCATTAAAGACCAAATGGAAACTCTTAGTTTGATATTATAGATTTTCTTAGCAAACAAGCTCTTTAAGCTTTTTTAACTCTTCTGCACAGACATCCAGGGTCTTGGCAGTCATCGCACCTGAGACCCTTAAATAATAGTCTATCACAAACACTATGCGTTAGTCTATGGGCCATCCTAAATTGTCTGCCGTTTTAGTTCGCCTAACAAAACGACATCTAATGAGTTTTGGACTCACGCAGCCCCGTTAACAAACTATCTGCTTTAAAATCTATTTCGGATTTTTTTACATTTACAGTTTTACAAATAAAAAATACATATTGGCAAATTGTTCGACTGAACAACTTTTGGGCTGAATTCCTTAACTCTCATTAACAAATTGCTAAAGTTTTCTGACCTTGGTTTTCATGTTATGTTGAGTTTTTTTTTTTATTTATTTTTTCTTTTCAATTAATATTTTCACATGAGGACTTAATGACTTTTAACATGTAAAATAGTGAGTAAAGCATGGGTGTAATTAAGTCTTTAAAAACAGTTTTGTGCGCACACATATAAACACAAGAAGCCTAACACACACATACGAATATAAAATTTCAAGTGAAATATACAAACTGTTTTAGCACATTTCTGCCGCACTGCAAATTTTAAATCGTTGATTTTGTCATGGTGTTGAACTAATTTTCATATATTTACGTACAATGTACATTGTAGAAGTGTGTGTGTAGCCACTGAAAAATTTTTGATGAATTCAATACGAATTCATTAGTTGCCGAACTCGTTCATATCCGAACGAGCGGTTGACAAGAAATCGGGCTTCTTTTTCCGAAGACATTCTGACAACTTTTAGAACATATATAATATAAATATGTACGAATTCTGAATAAATTTTCTGACAAAATTTTCGATGATAAATTTGAACAATGTCGGAAAAATATCAGATACTTTTTACGACGAGTCGGAAAAAATCTAAATTAAAATTAGAAATTTTAGAATCTTTTTACGACAATTCCTAAAATTTTCATATAAAATGCTCACATATAATCCGAAAATAGTCCGAGTTCCCTGACCATTTTTGCGCCAGGCATTTCATAAGTGCTTATGCCAGCTCATCAAAAATATAAATGGGAATTATTGCGACAACTAAAATCAGATAATGTGCAGGCGTGCCGGATGAAAGTCTTACAACTACTTTATAAAATAATTCAGAAAATGTGAAGACTATTCCGTTAAATGCCTGAAGATTAAAATGATCATCCGATAAAATGCCTTCAAATAGCAGAGGCGTCGTTAGCTTTTTAGAAAAATTAGCATAAACGAGTTCAACATACGTTTAGATTTTTTTTATTTACATCTGAAGTAAATTAAATTTTGCTCCCGAAAATGGTCCGATATTGATTGGATAATATTCCATAGAATGTGCAGATACGGCGTTCCAGAGAGTTGCCGACTATTCTGCTAAATGTTTTAACTAATTTCAGACAACTTGTTAGATTGACTGCTAAAGTTTCAGAATTTTTCTGACATCCCAGAGCTAGCATTTGGAAGATTGTTTGACAAGCGCGATCATTTCGCGACTCTTTTTTTTAATCGTCCAGACGATTGTTGGTGTAAACTTACTTTTTACTCTTCCAAATGATTCTTTTGCGAGTCATTCTGACGTCGTTTACGCATTTTGCAGAGCAACGAACGTATCTGACTCTTCCAAATGATGGCAAGTGCTTTTTTTATGTTATTCCACAATCGTCGTTTCAGTACTCTGACGATTACTGAACGATTGTTATTTCAACGTATCGTATTTTACTCTTGTAAATGATGTTTTTGCGAATCTTTTTTTTTCTTTATGTTGCTTTAAAATCGCTGTGTACGCATTCTGGCGATAATTAGGCGAATTTAACCGTTTTTTATTCAATTTATTCAAAGTTCGTTTGAAATAAGAATAGAAGAGTCTTACACGTTTCTATTAGGCGCAACATAGACGACTAATATGGAAGAGTCGCCATCTTGACGCAGTTTCTCCCGTCGTTGTACTAAATTTGCGAGATCGGAATACGACATCGCGGACAATTCATTTAATCGCGCGCTCCGATCGCGGAAGATTCTTCTACGATTGAAAATGCTAGCTGGGCATCAGACATGTCGGTACTTTTGTTCAGTGGACACGTACAACCACCACCAGTGTTTGCGTGTGTGTGGTTTTGCGTTTATGTAGATGTGTGTATGTGTGTGTGTTTGTGGGCTGGCAGTGAAGTGTAGTTTTTAAAAGAACACTTTTATAATTCAAATCACGAACATTTATTTATTAAGTAATTTCATATCGTGTCTAATAATTTTTATTTTAGTTGTTCTTTTATATTTTAATTGAAATTAATTTTGTTTAGATTTCTATTTGTATTAAACTAAACAAAAATGATAACTGTTTGTTATTAACCTTTAACAAAAATGTGTGTTAATTATTAATATCCTGATGTATTAATTTATTTTAATTAAGTTTATTATGTTTTATTATTAATACTTACAATATTTCTCGTTTTTATTTCAGTTAATTTTATTCATACTCGCTTGCAAGTGCACAATGTTAATGCAAATATTTTACAAAATATGCGATTGTCTGCGAAGCGGATTTATTAGTGGCAAAAAACTTAAAAATTGTTTAAATATGCTGCTTCTTATGTCACAGGTAAGGAATATAAAAAATATATTTGCTTAAAACACAGTTCGACAAATGAACAAAAACAATAAAATCGTTACACTTGATTCACATGATACACGCACGTCTGAAACAATGAATAAAGTAGACAAAGTTAAGCTGCGTTTACCAATTTTTATTTCATGATCCATTTAACTTTTTAACGGACTTTAAAGATTCTAAGGAATGAATTTTTGAAATAGATTTTTTGAAATATTTTTTTTTATCTTAAATCAACATCCTCATCCTTTAACTTATCCTTCAGTAGCCTTTGAAATTTTCAATAAGAATTTTTAAGCAAAATATAAATATTATGGAGGTCTTAGATATTGAGTAACACATGCCAAAGATTCATTTTTCTAGCCTTCACTCCTTTATTGCAACGTAGTCATATCTCAAAAAACTTGATTTGTAAGATACAAATATCTTGTACACCTCTTGATAGGGGAATAGTTTTTTTTTACTTTTATGTTGAAGTTTGAGTAAATTACAAACTTTAGACTCGTTTTTGAGGAATGATTTTTTTCTACGTTGCAATAAACGAAGGATATGTGAACGTAAATATTAATATTATATTCTGTTTCTCAAAAAAATACTTTCCTAAATAAATTTAACGAAATTTAAACTCTCGTTTTCATTTGTTTTTGGAACTTTTAAAGGACACTGAAAAATAAAAACTTCTATCAAGTGAACTGATGGTATTCTTTTTCGCTTAGAGAGTCCAAAAAATAATTGTGTTAAATTCTTTTGATTGTTATGTTTCACGGAGCGTCCTCGCAGGACAGCCCCTTTTTGGGAAAAGGGAGAAATCTCCCAGGGAATTTTTATTCATAATTGGGCTGTAAGCATTTTTTGGACATGATCAACGGTATCATGTACTATTATGAATGATAGTTTTAATAGAAGAAACACTGGGCAACAGTGATTCAAGTCAGGGTTTTCTTAGTCCAAAACTCACCAGATGTCGTCTTATAAATCGAACTAGAACGACAGTCTATTAGTTTAAGGGTCTAAGGTTCGATGCCTGCCAAGACCCTGGATGTTAATGCAGAAAAGCCAAAAAGGCTTAAAGAGTTTGTTTGCTAAAAAAATCCATAATGTCAATTTAAGAGTTTCCATTTGGTGTTTAACGGAACCTGGTATAGATTCTTCCGTATTATGAAATAATAGTAATAAGTGAGAAAATAAATGTCTGTTCAAGCGAGTAGCTACGAATTAGTGTAGTCAACTAATCGGTTTTCTGTTTTAATAGGTTAATCGCTCTATTGATCAATCGATGTTTTGGTTTAATCGTTTAATAATCGAACAATTTTGAATCAATCTCTTAAACGATTAATAAAAAATTTATTACAAATAAAAATAAATGAATTATTCACTATTTAGAGATTTTATTAGTAAAAAAAGAAAAAAACAAAGAAATAAAAAGCAACAATTTTTGAAATGAATCAGCAGAAGAAAAATTCATAAATATGTATTAATAAAAAAAAACCAAGCAAATGAGATTCTGTTATAAGTTGGTGTCATGATTATAGTCTTTTAAAATAATCGATTAATTGGTTGTAACAAAACTAGGCATAGAAAAAATCTTTTCACTTCGCGTAGACGTTAGAGAAATCGGAAGCGATTCATAACTAAGAAACAAGAAATCCTGTATTGCAGAGAAAAATAATTTGCTTATTGATTAAAAATCATGTTTCGTATGCTAAAAAAATCAATTTATTCTTACACTGACAGAAAAACTGCGATAACGCTGATGTAATTACGCACTAATACTATGATAAGTTTTTTGTTTTTGACCCCCTGACAGTTTCCATCATTGCGATGTCGTCAATCTTTATAGCGGTTGGTCAAATGTTGATGACAAATCAATAGTAGGTAGTTATGAAGATTCTGTAGTCAATGGAATGACACAACGATATCAGAAATATAACGAATCGTCAGGGCGTCGATGTTATTTGATATCAATACTATTTGCTTATAAACTTTGAAAGCTGCAAAAGTCTTTCAAAATGTATGTATTTTTTTCTACTAAATCTTGACTAAAAACTTTATAAAAATACATACCCAAAATATTAAAAGTCTCTTGAAATGTTAAAAAATATTCAACCATCATCATTTTCATTATTTTGTGAAAAAAATACAAGCCAACAAGAAAAAAACGTCAGTATTTTTGAATATGCTTTTGTTTTTTTTTAATCTGACTATTAAAAAACCCCTACGAGTATAGAGATCAAGCTTGAAAAAAACACGAAAATAACTTACAAACATCGTGAACTAAAAACAATGCAAAAGCAAAAAAAAAAATAAGATGAATAGAATGGCAAAAATAATGTTTGAAAAAAAAAATGCAATTAATACACTTAGTAAGGCCCTCTAGGCGAATCAATAAGAACATCTAAAAATATGTAACTCAGTCAAAATTATTATAAGACTCATCATCATTTAAAATGTTTATCATGATTGAAGCAACACAAAGAGCAGCAACCAACCAGCCACCGTATTTCTTCCTGTTGCCGTTTTACTTATTTGTATCATTCATTCGTACAATATTGCGTATTTCCGTTATTTGAAAAAAAATATATATGAGCAGAAGATGAAGATCAGAAAATAAGTAGAATCATTTAAGATTGGCTAACATTGGTTACGGTTCATGTGCCCCAAACCTGACCACTTTTTTTTTTAATTGTATGAACATATGTACGTATTTCGATTTCTGTTACGTTTTTCCAGTCTCGTCGGTACAACAAACCATTAAGAAGTATTTGTTGCAAGAAGGAAAATAATAATAATAATAAAATTAAACTGAAATATGTTATTGTTATTATGAAAGATTGAAATTTTGCACGTAACTCTCAGCTGCTGATTGAGAATATTCCCTGTAGTTTTTTTTTTTTATTTCTTTTTTTCTTCACTTTATTTATTTAATGCATAAAAAATGAACAGTTAAATAGATTGTTTTATATAGTTTTTGTGCTAAATCATCTTCGTCATACTGATATGTATTTAACTAGTTTTCAGGGCCATTTTCTTGAACATTCAAAAGACTCGGAGTCTGATTCATTAACAAAATATTTTATTAAAAAATCGTATGATATTCGCTCAGCAATAATTTAAGCAAAATTAATTTTAGATTTTCTGTTCAAGTTTTAACATTTTGGCTAACAAACTAAACAAGTAGACTCTAAACAATAGAGTATTTAATGTAAATCGAACAGCGAAAAAAATTTAAGATTTTGAAATTAGCTTGAAAGCGCCAGGATGATAAAAAAAACATGAACGAAATTTCAGACTTTAATTCCCTTTCAATGGTGGTTGCATTTTTTGAAGATTACTTAATAGCCCAATTCACAATGTTGTGCATTTGAGATTGCAAATTTATGCAATTGTAAATATTTACAATCAATTTTGAACGCTGTTTTATAAAAACATGTTGCAAAACATTAAATTCCTCTCTTCATTTTTTAGTTCGCTCAATCTGCTTTCAATTCTCTCAATTGGTTGTTGCAAAATGAAGTGTAAATATAAACTAAAGGTTTTTGTGTAGTTTATTTATACATACATACATACATATAAGAGTAGCAAGTGCATATCTTTGTATTTTGTTAGTGTGGATTAAAAATATGCTACACCATTTTGCAAATGCTACGATGCAAGACCATTTGCACCACATTGTGAGGTGCACGATGCCATTATATGAAAATGGCTGTATCAATGCTTTGGCCTGCCTTAAGCCAGAAGAAGTGAGCCACATTTACTTAGCGGTCGAAGTGTCATCTCTTTTGATTAGGGATGTTACAGTTGCCCGACTTACGTCACAAAACGGCTCTGGGCCCATGAAAGGAGCAGCAGAAGACCTTCAGGCCAGTTCATCCGCCCGCTTCCAAGTTCCGCAGATGACCACTGTGGCCAGGTATCCAGTAAATGGAAACCCTGTTCCACATAGATAAATTTTGTAATGAGTCAAAGCACTCTAAAACCGTCCTGGATCGGAATTCCCATGAAAGGAGAGGGAACTAAAACCAACGTAAATAACTGTGTGTGTGTGTGTGTACCCCACATAAAGTGCGTGTTACTTTCGAAATAGATTTATGGTGTTTTACAACATATTTATCTATCTACTTAAAATTAAAGATGAGCACTGTACACACGATTAGCGTTATCACGCATGATAGTGATTACTTTTATGTTTCAATCATGTGCGCGCATGAATGTGAATATTGGAAAATTGAGCCTGAGTGAGGTTGCATGAGCATATTTTTGCCGTTTATTTTTGATAATTTAGTTTAGTTTTATTGTAACTTTTGTCATATAATTCTTAATTTTTTTTTTAAATTTGTAAGCATGAGTTTTCGCTCACTCATTCACGATCCCATCTCTACTTCAAATTAACAAGCTTAAACTTTAAGCTCTTTTCAAAAAGAACACTTTTCCCTTCTTCGTAATTTGCATTTCTATCTGTTTTACAAATACATTTCGAATTTTTGCAGAAACGTTGTCCATTTCCTTTCACATTATGGAAAGATTTCAATTAGAAGAATCCTCAATTCTGCTTGTCAAAGAGACTAAACAAAAATCAACCATTACTCCTTTGTTTCTGCAAAACAATTTCATAATTTGTAAAGTCATTAAATAAAATATGCGTATGAAAATGAAAATCTCACTGACAGATAAAAAACAAAAACCTAAACAGACACAAATTATGAAGATGACGACGATGATGGGGATGACGATGACGATGATGATGATAGCAATTGTACTCGGCTCATTTTCATCACACATTTCATGCATGCGTATGGCATTCATACATTTAACTAATGGGCCATTGTTCTTCCAGTTATGGCATAAATACTGGTGAAGAAATGGAATTATCATTATCATCCGCACGACGATGATGATGATGATGATGACTAAAAACTGATAATTTGTTTAGACTGATACACAAAGTGTGTATTTACATTAAACGGATTGCATTGCTCATGCGGAAATATTGCGCATAAAACGCGTTAAAAAATCCGTTGCATGAAAAAAGATATTTTGTTTTTTTTTTCTTATAATTTCACACAAACAAAACCAACATTTAACATGCTGATCACAAACAATTGCAAAACTCTTTCATATTTACACACTTGTATCTAGATACAAATTTATATGAAGTACTTACATATTACGTATGTATGTGTGCACAAACTACATGCGATGTAATGACACTTACAAATTTTTTTCATTTATGCTTTCAGCTTCTTCTATTGTTAGCATTTGCACAGCAAATTAATAAAGCTTCTGTGGCTGCCGCTGCGGCTAGTGCAACAACAATAGATTTAACCACCGTTTATACGCCAATAAGTAAAACTACAGCTGCGGCAGCAGCACGCATTTCCAAAACCAAATTACACAAACAACCACCAGCAGCGCTTCCCACACCTTTGGCCCAATCACACTTACAGCATCAAGCTTTAACATCTAATGATGATTTAAATTTAATAGTGTCACCCTCGAAATCGTACATTTCCCAACCAACAACACCCTCGCCTAAGCTGCTTAAGCGTTCTGGTCAAACCGCCGAATTGAAGCTAAAGAAACCTTTGAAGCAGTTACGAAATCGTACAAAAGAAACTGAGAGATCTTCCCAGTTGCAGGCTGAAGTGGTAAGTTTGCTATTTCGAATAGTAATGAAAATAATTACTCATATTTTCTATGATTTTTTATTTATGTATTTATTTACTTTTCTGTTATGTTTAGCCGGATCATATACCAGACTCTTCTGGCCATATACCTTATCGCATTAGCAGACCTCATCTGCCGCCCCCACCATCAGGCTCTGATTATGACACCACGGGTTCGAGTTCACCTACTTCCAGCGGTAGTGCTGCCTATCAAGCCGGTCCACCTTATGAATCGGAAAAATGGCACAGTGAATATTGGGATCGCGACTACAATAAACAATTCGGTTTCAACAATACCCGGGTACAACGTAAGTTTTATATTATAAAACCTCTATGATAATGTACAGTGGGGCCTTGCGCAAAATAAATGGCAATAAATACATGTGAAGTGCAAAAGGGATTTACCTGAAGCTTGGCAGATCCATGGAATAGGAACTAGAATTTCAGTGCAGGTTGTTTCAATCGAATTATCATAAGTTGTATTTCCTATGGCCGACGCAATCGACCATATTCTAGTAATAAATATTAAACATTTACATAAACAAAAAACTGTAATGAACATCTAAATCCATATTTAATTGTCATCTCTTTCAAATGTGATCTCTTTTTCTTTTTTAACTTCAGTCATTTGAAGAGAAAAAAAACCCTGAAAGAAACAAGGGGGCAAGTGTCTGTAAGTCACCACTTTTGTCTATTATTTTGTTGACTGTTTGGAGACATTGTCAACAAAGCGTCTACATTTTTATATTTGCCTTTGAGGAGTAATAAAATTTACGGCGGCGGCAGATGACTGATAATGTGTCGGCGGCACAATAGTTTTTATTAATCGATAATTTTTTCAAATGTGCTATAAAAGTTATTCACAACATTTACATTTTTAATTTACGAAAGTACATAAAAATCCCTTTTAACATTTTATTAGTGTCGGCGGCTACTCCCAGACAACCTTTAGCCAAAAAATATGGAGCTCTGTAGCAAAACTATACATCTTTTTAACTTTTTATGAATTAATACCTTTTAGTCTTTAAATTTTTTCTTAATAAAACTTCAATAGTTAACAAAATATGCATTTTAATAATCGACATCTATTTCAGAAAAGTACCAAAAGTATAGACTATAATTACTAAAATGTACTAGTGAATCATCGGTTGGAATGTCTACATATTATCGGAAAAAAAATACTTTGTCAATAGGACCAATGTCAATAGTGGATCTTCAATGACAAAGCACATGTTAAATGTCTATGGTAAATAGTATTGTCTGGGGTATTATAAGTCACTAGTACTGGCGACTCTGTCAATAGTAAGTCAGTACAGTTTCGCTATTGATATTTCCTGCAGGGAACTTATTACTCATACACATGTGTACACTGAACAAAAAAGGTACATGAATACAACGAAAAAAATCATTGATTCAACGTATTTATCCGTTATTTTTCAAATAGGTTCATTGAATTAAACGTATGCCAATCATTGCTTTGCTTATGTTTTTACTTGAACCAATACTTTCATAAATGAATGTACATGGTTATTATTAGCATTTGTGTTTGGTGTCAACTTTAAGATCCTTTTATTCCTTTAATACTGAACCGATTTAAATAAAATATAGTCGGATCACTAAAGCTCAGCAATGTCTACTATTCGGTAAAAGAATGAAGAGAATCGTTTCCAAACAAAGGAGAAAAAGGGATTTGAAAATTTGTCATCGCCTATTTATATAATAGATTATTCCTGCATTTTAAAAATGTCACTCACTCACTTACTCAATTACTTAAAACTTACAGATATTGAAGCTGAGTGCCAGGATGACTATATGAAAATTCGTATCGGTTATAATGGGTCCTTTAGCGGTTTGGTGTACTCAGCGGGTTATGCCTATGATCCCGATTGCATGTATATTAATGGCTCGGGAAGAGATTATTATGAATTTTATATACAATTGAATAGATGCGGTACATTGGGTAAAAACGCCTTACATGATGACAATCATAAGAATCCTACGGTTGGTGCAAAAATTATACTTTGCAATTTTGTAACCCCGACTAGTTAATATGACATATTTTTTTTTAAAACTCTTTTAGAATTTCATGTGGAATACGGTGACCGTGCAATACAATCCCTTGATCGAGGAAGAATATGATGAACATTTCAAGGTGACCTGTGAATATGGTTACGATTTTTGGAAGACTGTGACATTTCCGTTTTTAGATGTTGAGTGAGTAGAAGAGATTTTAAGTTTGTTTTTATTCTAGATGATCATGATGGGAAACAAAAATAATTTATTAGAAATTTAAATGAATTTGATTCACAACGTAGGGTGGCCACAGGTAATCCAGTTGTCTTCACTCTAAGTCCACCGGAATGCTATATGGAAATACAAAATGGTTATGGCATAGGAGGCCCACGGGTGACGGGACCAGTAAGGGTGGGCGATCCTTTGACATTAATTATTTATATGAGAAGTAAATATGGTAAGTCGGGCAAAATAAAAATTATTTCTTTTTAGCAATTTAATTATGTGTATCATAAATTCTAGATGGATTTGATATTGTGGTTAATGACTGTTTTGCCCATAACGGTGCCAACAAACGTATCCAGCTAATTGACCAGTACGGCTGTCCAGTCGATGACAAACTAATATCACGTTTCCGGGGTTCATGGTCTGATGCGGGCGTGTTTGAGACACAAGTTTATGCTTATATGAAAACCTTCAGATTCACTGGTTCTCCAGCTTTATATATAGAATGTGATGTACGCATGTGTCATGGCAGATGTCCAGTGAGTGCTATATATAGTTAACTTTAATACATTATTCTCATTAATTAAAATTCCAGAGTCAACCTTGTCATTGGCGCAATTTGAAAACCGTCACAAAACGTGATGTTTCTAATATCACATTGGATGCTTCAGCCACTTCCGAAGTGGCTGATGTTTTATTGGAGACCACCGACAAGCCCGAAACATCTTTATCGGAAAATGTCAATCTCTTTCAGTCTTTGCGTGTCTTGCAAGAAGGCGAAGCTGATGATGAAGGCTTATATGCTCATGCCCGCCGCTTAGAAGCAAATCCCAATCAAACTTGTTTAAAGACCAGTACCTTTTCTGCAATGACCGCCACTTTTTCAGTAATGCTGTGTATTTTATCTGCCTCGCTGATGGTGGCCTGTTCACGTTTAAAACAACGTAAAAAAGTCTCCTCGTTATATGACACATATGTAACGCACAAAGGACAAATTGATTGAAAAGGATATTTGAAGCATTTGTTTTATGAATTATTTTCTTTGTAAATATTATTTTTAATAATGATTGTAAAATTTAAGTTTAGTTAGGCTTTAGCATGTTAGCAAGACTTTAATTATGTAACTTATGTCTGAGAGACATTTTTTTTAAATTTAGCAATAAACGTAATTACGAGTAGTTATTATTCATGATAGAATAAAATATTTTTTATACTCCACCCAACTTGGTTGTTTCTTTTTTGTTATTTCATGAAAACTCAGTATTATCTCCTCTCGTACATTTTTAAATCTTATTTCATATGTTTAGTACCGAATCATAAGTTCAATTTGAACAATAAATACAACTAGTGTTCACTGCGTGGTCAGAATTAAATTTGATTTCATTGAGACTTATTTCATTTCTTTTGGGATTCTTGCATAGAGAATTATTTAATTTATTATTTTTATTATCCGTAAAACCTGAAAATTATTTCATTTTGCATTTTGGATATTATTATTTTATTTTGGTTGGGAATTACATATTTCATTTGGAAGTTGTTTCATGGTGCTGCGTGTGATTTTAAATCAATCTTAATTGGAAATCAAAATTATTTATTAGCTGGATACACGGGGATTATATTTTAACGTGATTTGGCACAACGTTTTAAGAAAGACAAAAAATAAATTATAAAAGAAGTTGAACCCTGTTCCTTGGTTGTTACTTTGCGCCGACAATTATAGCTTCTTACACATAAAATCATGTCAAAAATAAAAACAACATTCTTTCAATACTCCATCTAGTGCCTCATCCCTTCAGACAAAGCGACTAGTCCAAACACGCATGTAAAGTATACTCCATAAAGGACTAGGACTAATCCAAAAGTAGCCCAAATGTATGTAGAAAACGTGGTCTATTTAACATTACGATGTACTACGGGTAGACCATATAGTCCAGGTTTGCACTACATCGAACTAACCCAAAAACTAAACCACGCACATGTAGTTATCGTATAGCAATAAGACTTGTTTTAAAATGACACAGTCCATGACTGCCTTAAATAGGACCATGTTGTAACTAATCTGTTTTAGATATAATGAACCAATATTATCTGCAGGGATCGAACCTTTTTTTTTGCAAAATAAACAAAATGGCGGCTTTTGATAGTTTACTTTCGAATTTTGAAGGAAAATTCAACAGCTGTTAATTGTTTATAAAAACAGAAATGAAAAAATTCTTTGAACGGTCTGTAATTTTTTATGATTTTGAGAAGCTGGATGAATTTTATTTAAGGCCATCACGATCTTTTAAATTACATTTGTTTTGAAAACATAGTTTCGAGAAAGCTTAATTTTTTTCTTTTACCTTTCAGCGTACATTGGAGAATAACTTGAAAATTATTTATTGGATTAACGTAAAAATTTCATATAATTATATGCATTTTTCGATTTTTTGAAATTTCTGGCTGTCCTATTCTTGATTTTTCTCCAGCGGTCGACTCAATCGACCGCATTCTAGAAATTAATATTAAACATAAATACAGATATAAAAATATTCTAAAAAACAACTTAAAACTCTGTCTCATTTCTATGCAAAAGCAAATTGGAAAAACACATACGTACACTTTGTTTATTTTTCAACTTGAAGCGGATGTAATGCATGTGCAATAAGTGTTTGTGTGTTAGAAGCAACTTTAAACGCTTATAGCTCCCTAAATATCGAACCGATTTAAATAAAATTAAGATTGTGCACATCTATGTAAAAACTCTTTTAAAAATATATAAATTTTTCCAAATTATGTTCATTATTAGGGCCGTGAAAGGGATCTAAAAAACTTGTTTGCCTATTAATAATATATATTATGTTTCCTATAATTTAAGTTTAACGAACTAGCTCTCAACGTAAAAAAAGAAAATATTTTACCTTTTTTTCTAAAACAAACGTAGTCCCCTAAAATGTCCAGATATCTTTGAATTCATGGGAAACCTGCCCTGCTTAGCATCCCTCGAATTGACACTAATAGTGCATTTACACTTGCACGAAATCTAGTAGATCTCAATTGAAATCTCTATCCAAATCTATACCGTTTGGACCGGGTTATTCGTAACATTTTTCAAGATTTCGTATCCATACTATAAACACTTAAATGGAATTTTCCTTTTCAAGTGTCACACTTCATACAAAAAATTATCATTCAAATCCAAAACAGCAGACGAGCACAAATTTCAAAGAAATATTATTGAGCAGCGTAGTATTTTCAGTATGAATTGGGAAAAAACATAGTTGCATTACTAAGGTCGGAATTTACAATCTTTTGTTAACTAATGATGGCCGTTTAACCAATGACATTTATATGAAAAGTCGTTAGTAAAACTACTGTCATTAGTTAACTAAAGACTGAGAATGTGGGCCCAAGTGCTTCGAGATTTTGGGTAGATTTTTTCAAAATCTAGTAACGAATTAAGTTTAGTTTTGTATGAAAAATATTGCAGAAGTGAACTAGTATTTGCTCGAAATCTTGGAACTACTAGATTGCGATGCAATGTAAATGTGGTATAAATAAATTTAATGTTTTAATAGCATTGCCACACAAAAGATTTCAGATATTACAGGTTGTTGTCTTTGCTATATTATTAGTAAACAACTATGGCGCACTTTTAGGCTCATGAATTATGACAAAACATTGTTCCACACACTCTAAATGCAAAAAATTCCTTTATTATTAACAATTTTGTTTGAGTATGCGCTCATAAATAGAAGCAGATAAAAAGGACACAAGCAAAAATAAACAAAAATCAGCTGATATTAAACAAAACAAACGTGTAATTTTTGTAAACAAATTCGAAGGAGCGAGGACAATTGCTTACATTTTTTCTAAATAGAGGATGAGACTCATATATCTCTTTAAGAGCACGCCTGCGCATATTAAACTTGACACAAAACGAAACACAGCATCCCTTTTCAATGAAACGAAATGTTACAAAAATAATTTACTATCCAGAATCCTGGGTACATCAGCAAATACAGGACATACAGCGTGTTAGTTTTATTAAAGTCATACACAAAAGTAGTGCAGCAAAAGCTTACAAGGAATATAAAAAAAGATTTATAATAGATGTATTTTGCCAGCAGATGAGAAGTTTTTACAAAATAAATTTTATGATTATTTCATTTAATTTGAAAAAGGTAAAAAAGAAAAGTGTTTTAAATATAAAACAAGTGCATTTAATTTAAAATATTCAAGAAATTTATAAGAAAATTTTGTTTGTATATGTATTTTTATATATATGAAAAAGGCGTAGTCTCGTTTTTCTCATGCCACCTCGTGCAGTCGTGGGAAAAATCAATTTTCTTTAAAGAAGCTTCCAGGAAGCAACAAAGTTTTTGTTAAATTAAAAAAAGAGGCTTAAACATTATCATGAATACTGTTTAAATGCTTTGGTAAGAGGAGGAAGTAAGTAAAGGATATCTTAGGAACTATGGATTTCCTTAGACTACATAGTCTGGGCGTAACCCTGGCTATAGTGTTCTTAGCCGTCTTTTTAACCTCAGGTATGTAATACTTTCTAAACTACAAGTATATTTGAAATACGTACTTTAGCTAAAGAAAATTTAATTTTTCTGAATAAATATTAAATGCCTTTTTAATAAAAAATTATTTTTTGAGTTGTTTTGTTTTGTATTTTTAATATTAATTTGTAACTTTTAGTTTTGGGTTTTGAGTTTATCAGTTTATCAGTTGTATTGTATTAATTTAAAAATTCCTTAACCAATTTAGCGAGTTATATAACAGCTTCCCAAATATATTGTACATGAAAAGTAAATATGACAAAACTATATAATGATAACAAAAAAAAAACCAACAGAACATAAACGAATTCCTGTTGGGAATTCAGGTAAAAGCACTGCAAAAATGATTTGATTTTTTTCTAAAGTTTATTAACAAAAAACGAAAACTTTGACAATTGTTTAAAATTTTCTAACATTATGACAGGCAAACTCTTTCTCTCTCTCTCTACTACTACTACTACTACTACACAAAGTAATACATAAAAATCACTGAGAAACAAACAAATAGTAACTCAACAACTAAAAGAGAATTTTAAAATTTGCCAAAGTTTTCTTAACAAAAATCTTACATCTATAAAAATCAAATACCAAATAGAACCATCCCCTCAGACCTTGCAAAATGTATGAGCTTCATTTAAAAATTTGCTAGCTTAAGTACTGCATTTTATAGTTTTGCTTGGAATAAAAATAAATTTATTAATCAACTAATTACAAACATTCATATAATAATCTTAACTGCCTTTATAGTTATTTTTATCAATATAATAAAGATTTTCTAATATTTTTCTATTAAACAAATCCCATTTTTGAATACGAGTACAACCAGAGCATAGAAAAACTGTATTTAGCATCTACTTTAAGATTAAAGAATATTTTCCTTTTGTAAAAGCATCCCTTCTCTTTTTCTTGTCTATAACTGCTTTCCCTTCGTTTTTCTTTCATTTTGTTTCCCCAACTTTTACGCAAATAAAAAAATAAAACTGGAAATGCCAACTTAAATTCTAAATAAGGGTGGCGGCGTTTCAACAAAATAACAAAAACAAAAACGTTCTAATGTTTTATCACAACGAGCGAACATATTTTGTGTAGTTTAAATAAAACATTTGAAACCAAACCAAAACAAAAGTAAAGAATTAATATAAAGAAAATTAGATTTCTGTATCAACAGCCGAATCTTAATTCATACTCCTTCTATTGAAAAAAAGCGAAAAAAAATAAATACCAACCAATCCACCAGCCAACTTAAGGATTTTTATTTTCACTTATAACAATAATAATATACCCCCAAAAAGATAATTATTATTTATTTAAAACTTAAAAATCTACTACAGCACACATTAACAATCAACTTCTAAATAAAAATGTTAATCTTAAAAGCACTTACAACTTAAACAAAATAGTTTTTTTTTTACAGTGTACAATTCATATCTAATTCCCCAAAGTATTCATAATCTTTGTTACACATTCAAAATAACAAGAGGAAAAAAACGCTGTAAAAATGAAATAGATTCTATTTCATGACCACATTCTCTGGCAAAATTTTATGTCAAATTGTATCGAAAATATTGTTCAGCCTGAAGTTGCAGTTTGTTCTGATTCATCATTTACTCTCTGTCGCTTTCTCTCTCGCTCTACCTTCAACTAATTCTCTCTCTCTCACACTTAACCTATTTCTTTCATAAGGTAACCTTCCCACACTTCCCCATACACACAAACTTATGAACTTACTAATAAAACTCGTTTGTTATTTAAGCTTGTTTACAATTAATTTAATTTCATTTGCATTTTTTCTTGCACTCTCTGTCTAATTAAGGTGGCCACATACGTTCAGCTGATTGCTTTTTCTCTCTTCCTCTGTGAGAAAATCTGGCTTCTGTTTACTTGTACGTGTTCTTTATTATTATTTTTTTTGAGCGGGAATATTTTAAATTGAAATATAGAACAGTAATATGTTTTTAATAGCCACGATGTCGTCTTAAAAATTGGAAGTCTTTTTTTTGAGAATTAACATTTTCATTGTTTCCAAATTTTCCATATTTTCAATTTCTCAAAAGTTGTATTAAAAAATTCCTTTTACTAAACTTTGTGGTTCTTTTATAGTTTTTGCAAATACTACAGATGTTGCTAAAAAAATCAATATTTTTTAATTAAATATTACGAGTTGTTTTTAAAATAAAAATCTATATTTATTTGAAAAAGTTAACGTGACAACACTGCTTTCCACTTAAACTCACATAAGAAGAGACGAATCGAGGATATGTGTCTTTTTCATAAATAGATAGATGTATTTCAAGAGGAAAATTCAATTGTAGAAAGCCAAGAAAAATTTTGTTTCTCAACATAAATCTTGTCTCTATACTGCTCACCGTTGACTGCAACTCTGTAACCAATGATTCCTTATTGACAGATGTTTCAATTAAGGTGTGCTTCATCGCCAAACAACGTAATACCCGATGAGTTTTTTGAGCATCACGCAGTGGCTGCCAATTTAAAGCTATCTGGCTCAAAAACAAAACACCCTATTTATGTGCGTGCAAGATGCTTTTATTTATTTAAATGAAAGACTTCAATTTACAGCTGGGCCAAGTTTTTATTTTGTATACATCAGTTGAGTTTGACATATTGTGTATGACAAATTTGCACAATAAGGAAATCCATGCAGTTTGTTGTAATTATAGAGATGCGAGTACCCTGCATAATGAATGTGCCCGTCTTTTTTTTTTTTGCAGTGCAATGAATGATTAACATTACTTCAACTTTCTCTATAGCTCCTCACTCTCTCTTATATCCCAACGAATTCCTCTAGTTCTTTCGAACGCGCTTTCCCTTCTCTGTTCTCTTCATGGAATGAGTATAAAAATTTTACACTTAAAATTATTTTTTTCATTATCATGGTATGAATTTCAGTCTGCAGCTATAGACAGCATTTAGACGTTGAATTTTCCACGTGTATGTTCAGTCTTGAGTTTTTAGTTTGTATGTGGCAGGGGTGGAGAAGTAACCGGTGTTGGGAAAATGTCTCAATTTGTTTTTGAAATGTTTTCTTACTTCAAATTAATTTTTTGTATTTTGACACATGATTATGATAGAATTTGTATGTTCATGAATGAGAAAATAAAGAAATAAAAAAATTGTCATGATCTTTGGTAACAAATTTTAAAAACGTTTTGTGTGAATATTAAGCGTCTAAATGAGGTCATACTTTCTAACACTATGACTTTTTTTCTTTGTTTAAAAATATGTTTTGATTATCACAGTGATATAATAAATAGTTTTAGAGGCAAAATATATCAGGGAGTGTGTAATATTTTCAACGAACAACTTTTCTGTAATAATACGAGTATTCGCTTCAGTTGGCACTTAATTTCATATTCTAAAATAATCAGAAGTAATTTTTTTCCCCTTATTTTATATAACAGTCGGAAGTTTGTGAATGTTTTGATATGCTGTCAACATAAGTCTACCGAGCCACACCCACCACTACCTGCTTAGTCCATTTTAATGTATTTTTAATACAACATTCAATATTTTAAAGAAAAACGTGTAACAATTTGAGTATTGATAGTGGTGAAGTTGTATTTGCTGTAAAAACAACTAATAATACCCCATAATACAAATAACTCTCGTATCCTTTTTCGGGTGATAATTTGTATAAATACAAATTTGAAATCACATTCAACCCAGTCACCTAAACATTGACGGATACAGGGAAACACACTGAACACTGATGATGGGAGTGTAGCGGCTCCCGAAACACAACGTTGTTTCTGTTTTGCTGTGCAAATTGAAATTAATTGATGTTGAATTTTCCCTCGTTTCTTTGCCTTATGTCGAATTCTTTTGTACTAAAAATGTTACTAACTTTAGCCAAAATAATAATCACTTTGCATTAAAAACCATTAAAGAAAAATTGTTTTTTTTCACTTACGAGTATTTCATTTTGTAGAATTACAATCTTGCAGATTCCAACAAGTTTATGCTTAATTATAATATATAAATGAAAATAACTTCAAAATATCACAAATCTATTTTCATACATAAAGAGAATCAAACATTTTGCAATTGGCTCATTTTTCGCTTTTCTGCAAACATTCAGTAATTTCTGAAATATCTGCACGAAAAGAGAAAACATTGTGCAGTCAATCAAAATCTAAGAGCAAAATACTATCATATCTTACGATTGTGATCAAATCATAATATGCTTGAGATGCTTGAGTTACATGGTTAAAGACGCATCATGTTATTATCAATGCCGTTTATTAAGTACAACAATAATATTATAATTAAATATAAAGATAATATGATCACGAGTAATCATAACATGGTAATTTTTTTTTAATAAAATATAAACCAAATATGGATCGAAATGAAACCTCTTACTGGAAGATCTTGTATTAAAGGATTTGCCGGAATTGTTGTATCGCTTGTATGTGCGAAGTTTTTTCAAAACTTAAAAAGCGATTCTTTATATTCTCCACGACAACAATTATAAGATAAAATAATAAAACAAAAAAAAATTATCCTAATTTTTTGGATCGTTTTATTAATATTTTATTCAAAAACTTCTTTAAGCTTGAGGTCAACAGTAACAATATAAAAACTTTTATTTTTCCAATATTTCGCTTTCTCTATTGGAATCTTCTTCAGGGAAATAAATAAAATTAATGATAACAATTGTTTATTTATTTTTTCTAAAATAAAACAAATATTAAAAACTTAGAACACTTTGAACCGCCTTGTTTGTTCCCTTATTATATAAAATACCGATCAACTTTCAGAAACTTTGCAGTCTGATTGAAATCAGTTAAATGACGTACTTTTGGCTTTTTCTCAATTTTTTTCTATGAAAAAAAATATTTCCTCACGATAAAAAGTAACATAAATGGTAAACAAGATATTGAAATATATCCACACCAAATTTTCTTAAAATCCATCCAAAAGTCTTATCGTGATGCGCCTCCAGACATCGAGCTCGCACTGTACTATAGTTGAGATGATTAAGAGCTCGATTTTGTACAAGAAACATTTCTAAATATGAACACTGGCAATTTTCTTCATATGTAGTATATTAGTTTTTTTCCATACAAAGTTTTGTTTTGCTTCCTAAAATCAGATTCCAGATATCAGAATATTAATACAGTGCTCTCGCGATAATATGAAAACTCTAATATATGAACACCCTAAAATATTAACACTTTTTTTACTTCCATTGACTACTATAAAATAACAAAATATCAGTGGGAATTCCATATTTTCCTTTTTTTAAATATAAATTTAACGTGAAAAGTTCTTAAAATCCACTAAATTTGAGATGAAAGAAATCTACAATAACTGAAAAAAGAAAAACTTTGCGGCCAAAAGAAACAGCAAAAGAAAATCATTGATTTTTTCGCAAAATAACTTTGTTTTTTTTTTATTTTTTCAAAATAAATTTTTGTTTTTTAAATCCAATAAACAATAAATAAAAAATTACAATAAGAAACTTTTATTTTTATGTGAAAAACATTTCTAGATGGGAATTAGATACCAATCGTAGAGATGAACAATCTCGCAAAAGTGAACTGGCCTGGATTTAATTAGTTCATATTATCGCGAGTGCACTGTATATTGATTTTGTAAAACAAAACGTTTTAAATTTGTCACAAAAAATAATTTTTTAATTTGACGTACCTCAAATTATTTACTGCCTGTGTTGAGAAAATGTAAGCAAAATTGTGAGTGAGAATTTATATTGAAAATAAAAACATATTTTCGCATTTTGTTGTTGTTTTCAATATTAATTCTCGATCATAATTTTGTTTTCATTTTCCAAAAACAGGCAATTAATGTAATAATAAGAAAAGGTTGAAGTACAGGGAAGTTTCGTTTAAAAACATGTATTTGATTTTAGTAAATCGGGTGATAAGATGACGTGTGTTGCGGCACCGAAAACATGTGCATGTTCTCCCAGCCAGTAGTCGAATTTGCTTTTCCAGTCTTTTCTAATCATTTTTTGAATACTAAAAGAGCATGTCAGCCAGTTTTTCCCACTATTCACAATGATCAAAATTTTAAGATTTCAACAGAGAACAACAGTCACACTTCTTGATGAGTTTCATTGTCAAATAAGACAACTTCTTTTTTAAAAACCATACAAATTAGGACATCGATAATATTAACTCAGAATTTTTTTTGTTTTATTTAAATAAAAGTTCATATTTTTTCTTTAGTTTCATTTAAATTGTAATTCTTAATTTCTTTTCCTTCTTGGCTCATTAAAACAAAAATCCATTTATGACTTCAACTATATTTGCATCTCTATTCCAAAAAAAAAAAAAAAAAAACAAAAAAAAATGTTTATGTTTTTGTTTTTATATATTTTTATGTTAAAACTAAACCAAAAACATAAATGTAGTAAATGCATCCGAAGATGAAGAGCGTTTGGTACGTGACCTCTTTCGAGGCTACAATAAACTCATACGACCCGTACAAAATATGACACAAAAAGTTGGAGTAAGATTTGGTTTGGCGTTCGTACAGCTAATCAATGTCGTAAGTGTTTGAGATATACTACTACTACTACTACTACTAATACTATACTACTACTACTACTAATTATAGTACCATGTTACTAAAAATAAAACTAAAACAAAAAGGTTCTACCAAAAAAAATTGTTGGTTTAATAAAACAATTTTTTTTGGGAAAAGCTATAATTGTTCTTTGTTTCCACAATATTTTTTAATTTCAATACAAATCCGTTGTAGTATGACCCATAGAGTTTCCCATTTAATTTCTATAATTTAAATTCTCTTAATTTTCTTTTCCTTAACAACCTTGTAAAAAGAAAACAAAGACGCCACAAAAAAAAAAAAAATATTGTACAGAAAACAAATTCTCAGCTTAAGTTTTTGTTTTTGCTTACTCAGAGCCATTAGATGAAACCTAATGTCACCTGTTTTTCTTTTTTTCTTTATTAAAAAAAACTCATCTGTAAAGATTCAGATATTTGATTTTTATACTTTCACCGACTTTTTAAAGCTGTAAATAATTATCTTTGAAATATATTCAAGCGTACTTACACCACCCACCACCCTGTAATGATTATAAGCTTGTTTTCTTGTAAACGATTTACAATTATCTTTTAATAAATAAACATACGAGAGTGATCCCAGTGACTATATTCAGCTGTATTCTGTAACTATTTGTCAACGTCACATCAAGACAATGCTTAAAAATAAGCTCGTGCCGACTCCCTGTCGTCAATAGTATTTACTACTATTAATAGCCTCTTATTGTTCTCTAAGCGTTACAAAATAGCAAGAGATTGTTAAAAGTAGGCAGCTGTTGTCGACAGCGAGTTTGGTTTTGCCATCATGTGACATTAAAAAATAGTTACGGAATAAGGGACAATAACGTTTTGGAAGAAGTTTCGCTACATTTTTTTCCGGCATGCTTAATCGAGTTTTTTTGTTATCTTTAACAATAAATATTTCTTGGAAATTAATAGTTTACATTCAATAATTTCGTCTTTCTCTTGTAGATTCTATAAAAAATATCCTTTTTAGTTTCCTGAACTATTTTATTTTCCTTCCTAATTTTTTATTTGTTGTTTTTGGGCAAATAAAAGATTTTTCATAAATTTCGCTGAATATATATTGTTTGGCCTTCAAACGCCTTGTAATAAACTGCTGGTATCTGAGACTACAAGGTCCAGCAAGTCAGCCAGTGATTATTCTGCGTTTGTTTTTCTGAAGCATCGGCAACCTTTGGTGGTTTACTCAAGTCAGCGAATTGAACATTGGAATTGAAAGAGTAAGAGAAGCTCTACTAATTTGGGCCCCAAGAAAGCAACTTGAACTAGATATATTTTAAGATTAAAATAAGTACCGGCTCTGATGGCCCCAGCGTAGAAGCATGAAGCACGGGGTGGATTCTGAGAATCTGCTACCTGTGTTATTTGGCTATCAACAACTAAAGTTATTGGCTATCTACATAGACTACCTGCTGGAAAAGTCATAGATCATTTTAATTCTGGCCTATTGATGACTTGTGACAGCTTAAACATTTTTTTCGTGTTTTATATTATAATTCCTACCAAAGGGCCTGACCAATAGCCATGTATCCACAAGTCATTTCTAGAGCTCTGAAGTCTGGACATAACAGTTCTGGCAGGAATATTCAAATAACGGCTGCTAAAAACACAAGTAACTTTTTGTAACTTAAAGAGAATGAACTAAACTTATTACCTTTGGGTATGTATATTATGGGTTTATGAGAACCAACAAATATTCCCATTGTTTGTGGAGTACGATTTCATTCATCTCACTATCGTGACTGGCTTTGCAACAGCTTATCCTGTCAGTTCAATTTTCCAAGATTCTAATAATATTAGCCTTAAGGGTGTGGATTGCTTCGATCGATAGCATGGATCTTAAATGGCGCATCCGACAAGAAAGAGTTCAAATCGCAGCTCCAAGACGACTAAAAGACATCGCCAAGAGGACATGAATATTTACAATTTACGAATTTAGTGCACAAAATATCGATCGTTTGATGAGTTGTGTAACATGGACTGCCATCCTCCTGAAACCAAAGATTATTCAAGTTCATATCTTACGGATATGTAAATACATCATTCCTTTTTGATTTTAATTTATTACAAATTTGTTGAATTAATTCTTTTCACAACAAAAAAGAATTGCATGAAATTTGAATCAATTCAAACGAATTAGGCAGAAATGAATTCCAATTCATTTCCTAATTCAAAGTGAATTGCGATTAATTTCTAATTCAAATAAATTTGTCAAAGTGAAATGCAATTCATTTCCAATTCATTTGAATTGAATTGATTTTGAATTAATTCAAATGAATTAGAACAATGAATTGCAATTCAAATGAATGAAATCAAAAATGAGTTGCAGTCAATCAAATTTAATAGCAGATATAGGAAGAATGAAAAATGAAAATGTCTCCTACCAGAATGAAAATATTCAGTAAAAAAATTTAAAAGCCTTTTCCAGTATATCATGAGAATTTCATATCTAAGAATTTATTGTTTTTGGACTATACCAGGTGGTATACAAAACGAAAGTAATGCTTGCTGTCTTTTACATAAAAAAAATAATTGAATAACAAAATGACAGTGATGCTTACTGCATATTTACTTACAAAGTCAATTCAATTCAAATGAGTTGGTTATGAATTACTAATTTTTTTCTAATTCATTTGAATTAATTCAAAATCAATTCAATTCAATTCAAATGAATTGGAAATGAATTGCAATTCCCTTTGACGAATGCAATTGAATTAAAAATGAATTGCAATTCACTTTGACAAATTCATTTGAATTTGAAACGAATTGCAATTCATTTCTGCCTAATTCGCTTGAATTGATTCAAATTTCATTCAATTCATTTTTTCGCGTGAAAAGAATTAATTCAAAATTTGCTAATTCAGTGCATTATTGATTCGCGAATTAATTCAAAAATGAATGATTGATTTACAGTTCTGATATCTTGAATGTCATGGCTCTGTAATGCTCTCGGTTGACTGAAATGCTGTTTCTAGAAGAATTAAAAAAAAGAAACAGGCCATGTCAACTCTCCGAAATTCACAACAATTTTCATTTTCAGGCGATGCATTGGATTCTCGCCACTGACGTGCGAGTTGTCCGATCTCCAGGCACAGCAATTATGTTCGTTGACGGTCGACAAGACTGAAATGTGCCTCTTTAGAAGAGATGATTTGTCGGATATGTTCCATGTTCGATTGGATCTTCTTTCTGTAAGATCTAAACTGAGAAGCAGTAAACAGACTCATTTTGATCCGTAGAGATCCAAGTGATAGTGGCTGATAGTCAATATTGCGAACATAAAAAATCTCTTAATAACAAAATAATATATGATTTGGACCAGCCGGTGTGTGGGAGCTTTTTAAAGTTTCCAGTGTAATAAAATAACGTCGGAATCAGTGGAACACAGACCAGTAGTTTAGTACAATATTCACTAGTCCTTCGTCTGCAATCGCTGTGTGCGTGCCCCCAATTAAACTTACTTAGTATTTATTTTAAACTTCAGTTAGAGTAAGTTCTGGTATCACTCTCGTATATTTATTTAGGTTTTGTATTTATTATTTTTTATACTAACCCTCAAACTTCTTCATTTATTTAATAGAAATCTGCTAGCAATTTAGTGATTGATATTAACAGTTTGTTTCAATTAGCTTAATACTTAATCAATTTCACTTTATTAAGATACAATTTGACAACAATCACTGATACTTATATTGTATTTTATTTATTTATTTTTTGTAAACTTCTTCTTCCCTTTCCTAACTTAATGAATAAATTCCTGGTATCTGTATGTATGTTTTTGTCACTTAAAACACAAAAAAATAAATAAACCAAAAAACTTTACTACCAAAATATATAAAAATAAATAATTTCCTTCTAACTTTGTCACAATAAAATTTTTTAAACCATATAATAAAATACAACCAACCTGTAAATGTATGTAACATTTATTTCTTAATGCTAAAACAAAATATATGCTAAATTACAACTCCGAACCCTGCTATAAAAAAACACAAAAAAAATTAAAATCTTTTGAATCTCGCTACCACCCACCCACCACGTCCCCCTTCAATTCAGAATGAGAAAAATCAAATTATGAAATCAAACGTATGGTTACGTTTGGTTTGGTATGATTATCAATTACAATGGGATGAAGCTGATTATGGCGGTATCGGTGTGCTACGTCTGCCGCCCGATAAGGTTTGGAAACCGGACATTGTTTTATTCAATAAGTGAGTACATTCTGCAAACAACAGAAACAATAACAACAACAACAACAACAACAACAATAAATCATTCGTACAGTCACACATACATATTCATTATTATATACATACATATATTTTTTTTTTCAAAAAAAAACTTTAGCCAGTTATCAGTACGTGTAGTATTAGATTTCCTCACTTTAAGAATCCAGTTACTTAAGGAATTTAAATATGACTTGAGACAGGAACTTAGAAATCTTTTTTTTTCTTGTAATAAATTATGAGAAATACAATTAAGTAGCTGTTTAAAAAGATTACTTTCATGGTAAACTAAATTTGATTGATTTGATTTCAACTGACTTCAATGAATAAGAATCGGTCTATATAATAAATCGTCGTCTTGAAGTTATCTTCACGTATATTCAACAAATTTTTCTTTAGGAAATTCAGTCTAAACTTTAACCTTTTTAAACAAAAATATTATTAGATTTGCACTACTTTCGGAGTACAAGTTCAGGATCTTAGACCCGGTTCACACACATCAGTCCTGACTCGTCAACTCTTCCATTTTTAGGAGAAGCAGCCTTATTAATTTTTTTTGTTTGATTTTGTGATATACTTGAAGATAACTTCGGGATGAAGATATAATAGATCCATTCACAATCTTGTGCATTTGTGATTGCAAATTTGTTCCATTTCATTAACTGTGAACGACGTTATTTAAAATTTTTTTATTTACATGGAAATAATAGGCCCAATTAGCTTATTGGAAATAAATAAAAATATTAAAAGTTATTTATTTAAGTTTGCAATATTTATAGCAAAACACCAAGCTCAATGCTGATTGTCAAAAAGTAGAATTATTTCCCATCTAAGCTTCTTGGAGATAATTTAATATTTTTCTTATGTCGTCAGTAGAAAATTTTTCAATTTACACGATTTTTGATTTTCATATTTTGTTCATCTTTGCATTTTTTTCCTTATTGCCAGCTGTCCTGACTGACCAGCTGAGACAAAGCTATCCGCGGAGGCTGAGCACTTTTTAAGTAGGCGCCGGAGTGCCGCAAAATTTCCACAGTTCAATTTTGTATAATTTAATTTTGGAAAAAAAACCAAAAAAATATTATTAAAAATTGTGAAAATTTTTAGCCCTTCATTCGTTGCTTTCAGTTTACACTTAAAGGCCTCATTAGTTTTTACTTTTCGTTACCGTTCTGTGCCGTTCTTTTCTGTAGAAAATATTTCTTACTTACTTGTTCTGTGTCTGAACTTTCGAATGTGGACGACATAATTATTGGAATGAATTTTGTAAATGTTTGCAAAATGTTTTTTATTTGATAAAAATATATAATTAAAATTAAAATAAAATATTCTGACTTTTAAAACAAAACTTGTAATATTTCACATCACAAAAAACTAATGCATACACAATCTTGGCTGTCACTTAACGTTGTATTTTATTTGCTACAGAATAGTCCGCAACAGAATAGAACAAAAAAGTGACAACAAGTCACACATACAGTTTTTCGATTGAACAGAAACAACACAGCTGATCCGTAACAGAACAAAACGTATAAACTAATGTTGCCTTAAGGGTTGATTACGCAAAATAAACATAAAGTTACAGGTTTTCAGTGCAGCATATTTATAATAAAGTACCAAGTGTATCTCTATATATTTTGGTTAAGCAGAGTAAAATTTACACCATGATGCAAGATCACTGGCACAAGATTGTGAATAGGACTAATGTTTTGTAGAGTTATCCTATAATATATAAATAAACATGCAATGTTGTGGTCATTAATGTTCTCTCGCAATAAAGCTATTTTTAGGGTTCCGTACATAAATTGTAAAATTAACTTCTATTGGTTGCGCTAAGGTATCTGTCCCATAAATTGTATATTACTATGGCATCACCAATACTTCAAATAAAAACTAAAGGGCTTATAGATCAGAAGAAGTGTGTATTGCCTCTTTAATTACAAATAAAAAATTTAAATAAAAATAAGTGGTCTGTAAACAAGAGGTGTTATTTTTGGCATACTTATGTCTTTGATTTATGAACCAACCATATAAGACACTGAAAATTCTCAGAGGGTGTCTACAGATATTGTCGCTTTAACAATTAAAAAAAAGAACTTTGTGAAAAATTCAAGGGTGTTCTGATAAAATGTTTTATTTTGGAAGTAGAGCTGTATCTTGTGAACCGCAAGTATTTATTAAACATTTTCACGGCAAGTATATTGCGGTCTTGAGAACAAATACCAAAACTATAAATCAATTCAAAATTAAAGGGTGTCCCATAAAAAAAATCGATGCGAAACCGTCCGAGTCGAGCTCACACTTGGCTGATTCATATAATGGGATGCTTGCTTGTAATTTTTGTAATAGGTATGCTTAGATAAGCATGGCAGCCAGAATCTCTGACTCACTTAGACCGTTTTGGTCCATTGTGATACCACGGGAACTCTACTTATGCGGAGTTCCCACCGTCGAACCAACCAGAGCTCAATATAAAGCTGCTAATGCCTTGCAGTTCAACACTTGCTACGTCAGAAAGTTCCCTGAACTCAGGAGCGCCCATTGGGGCCATTCTCTTACTTGACAGTCCGGGACAGTGATACAGAAAATGTTCTACCGTTAACCTTTGTGCATGCCAGCCCATGAGACACTGCCCGGTTATCACGGACACTAGAATTGAGATTTGTTTCCCATTTGTTAAAATCAAAAAAGCTGTATTTTCCCTATTTAGATGGGTCTACAACTGCCTGGTAATCATGCAATCATTTCTTGTTACCCATCTTCTATTTGTGTCATCTTCTGTCTTGCGCCTAAGTCTGAGTTTGCAAGAGAGTAGGGGTAAACCCACACATTCCAAATCCGGTGGAACCTGTAAGGTGACCCCAATTCTAGCAAGCTCATCAGCCCTAAAATTCCCCTGAATGCCTCTATGCCCCGGGGTCCAGATGATCCTAATATCAAACTACTCTGCACTCTCGTTTAGAGATGAGTGGCAGTCAAGTGCTGTTGTTGTTCTTAGAAGGAGGGATTAAGGGTCATAACAGCTGCTCGACTATCAGTGTATATATTAATTAAAGTCGTTGAAGTAACATTCACTTTCAAGCAATCCGCAACTTCCTTTATAGCAAGGATCTCTACCTGGAAGAAACTGCAGTGAGCCGGAAGTCGCTTTGCGATACGAAAACCTAAATTCCCTGAAAAGACTCCATAACCTACCCCTTCTTGTGTTTTGGAGCCGTCCGTATAAAAATCAATGCTTTTCCTTCTGCCTCGAGTACCATTTCTCCACAATTCTTTACGTGGTATCCAGGTTTTATGAAGACATTCGTGTAATAAAAAAGAGGGAGTGTGGGGGGGGGGGTTTGGTCAATCCTCCACGTCCAAGCTTCATTGTCATTTTCTTAATAACTGAATTACGAATAGAAGCTCAAAAAATCTCATACAATATTTAATTTGAATAGTTGGAAAATGTTGTTCGACTTACACATTATCTGTCACACAAAACATAAAAGCTGTAAAGTCTTTTTGCTTTCTCTACAAGAACTCCCAGCGTCTTGCTAGGAATCGAACCGTCTTATCCCCCAGACAACTATCATACCATATCACTGGTGTATGGAGTTGTCCTCCCCTCTACATAATCACTCCTTGAGTATAACAAAAAGTAATGTTTGAATCAAACATTTGAGTTCAAATTATATTGCTTTATATAACCTAATGGCATTTAGTTCCATTTCTTATGTAGTAAATCAGTGCTAGTATGATAATTAGTGGAACTTTAAGGTTCAACAGCTTAATCTTAAAGTCATTTGTATACTTCATTTGTAATAAATATTTTCAGCTTTATTCTTCTTACATTAAAAGCTGAAATTATAACAGATAAAAGAAACGCAAGGCAGCCTATGAAGCCTCCAAATATTTGGATTATACCGAACTTGATTTTCTTGTTTTGTTTCCAAAAAAATAAATAAAAATTATTTAAAATATGAAGTTCTCCACAAAAAATCCTTGAAATTTGCCAAAACAAAGCAAAAAGCAAGGAGTTTTTTTCCTTGGAGCGTAGAACACCACCTGAGCCTGCAAATTCACAATTAAGAACAAAAAACAATTCCTTGAACAAACGCTTTTTAGAAAAATTTTTATTTATCAAAAGGTCCAGTAGTTAGATAATTATAAAATTGTCCACTCCTCCGATTTAGTTTGTTTTTAATATAATTTTCGCTAGATCCTGCTTTTCTAAAAGTATTAACAGGTGAGTGTATTAATACACTGAGAGAAAAATAGTAAGTTACTTAAGAAAAAAACTTCAGCATCTAGAATATCATTGAACACAGTCATTTACAAAAAAAAATAATAATAATAAAAAAATCATAGTCACTTAAACTTAAACGAAAATGTACAGCTTTTGAAGTCCAACGATATGACAAATCTTTTGAACTGTTTTCTATAACAAATAAGACTTTTTGTTAACATATTTTGTTACACAAATTAATAAACATTTTTCTTCTTCCCAACCCCTCCTCAAAAACACAAAAACTATCCTTTGTAATCTAGTGCTGATGGTAACTACGAAGTGCGTTACAAGTCCAACGTTTTAATTTATCCTACCGGTGAAGTGCTGTGGGTGCCTCCAGCCATTTATCAAAGCTCTTGCACCATTGATGTCACCTACTTTCCCTTCGATCAACAGACTTGTATTATGAAATTTGGATCGTGGACCTTTAATGGTGATCAAGTATCGTTGGCGCTGTATAACAACAAAAACTTTGTGGATTTGTCGGACTATTGGAAATCCGGTACATGGGATATAATTGAAGTGCCCGCTTATTTAAATGTCTACGAGGGTGATGGTAATCATCCCACTGAAACAGATATCACATTCTTTATCACCATACGCCGGAAAACTCTGTTCTATACGGTGAATTTAATTTTGCCCACTGTGCTGATTTCATTCTTGTGCGTTTTAGTATTTTACTTGCCAGCCGAAGCGGGAGAAAAGGTTAAGTACTTCTTAAAAGTCTTTGTTCACTTTATAAAATTGCTAAATTTTTCTTCTCAGGTTACTTTGGGTATTAGCATTTTACTGTCACTGGTTGTGTTCCTGTTGCTGGTATCGAAAATTTTGCCGCCCACTTCATTGGTGCTACCGCTAATAGCCAAATATTTACTCTTCACTTTTATCATGAATACCGTTTCGATTTTGGTGACGGTTGTCATTATCAATTGGAATTTCCGCGGTCCACGCACTCATCGTATGCCCAACTGGATACGTAGAGCTTTTCTACAATATTTACCTGCCATTCTACTAATGAAACGCCCACGCAAGACTCGTCTACGTTGGATGATGGAAATGCCTGGCAGTAGTGCTCAAACGTATCCCACGTCGTACGGTTCACCGGCTGAAATGCCAAAACAGATCAGTTCTATTGGTGGCAAACAATCAAAAATGGAAGTTATGGAATTATCTGATTTGCATCATCCCAATTGTAAAATAAATCGTAAAGTTAATAGTGGTGCTGAATTGGGCATTGGTGATCATGGGCGACGGGAGAGTGAGTCATCCGATTCGATTTTACTATCGCCAGAGGCTAGTAAAGCCACAGAGGCGGTCGAGTTTATAGCTGAGCATTTGAGAAATGAAGATCTGTATATACAAGTAAGTTATACTGGAACAAACAAATACCCGATAAAAAAGAGTTGCAGACTTAAGCTTAACACTTAACAAGAGTAAAGAAATCTAGATGGAGCAAACTTGCGAATCTACAGGGTCCAGCGAGTAGCTGCTAAATCAGGTATTTTCGTCATTAGTTTTTCAAAAGCCCTGCAGTTCTGTGCAGTTCTAATCATTGCCAGCTAGAGCAATGAAGGTCCATGTATATGTAAAAATTTTTATAGCCCCCGGTTAAGTCTCTTAAACACTGTCTAGGTAATTATAATTTCTGAACTTTTCAATATCTTTGTTCAACTTTATTTTTCAAAATATCAGACCCAATTTTTTAATTTTACTTAAAAAGAATTAAAAACAAGTTTTCAAACATTTTACAATCCAAGTTTTAAAATAAATGATTTTGTAGCTCAAAATCCAAAAAGTGTTGACTTTTACTTTCGCGCCAGAAAAAGTACTTTCATAAAAAAATAATATTGTGATTTTGCATTGATGTAAAAGAGTTTTTACTGACATGATTTTAAACAAGAATGTCTGTTAAATTTTCGATTCGATGTAGACGGAGATGGTGGCGCTCAAAGGCGTTTTTCAAGTCAAAAAAAAAACTGGCAAATCTAGAAAATCGATTTGACAAGCATTTTTTGTGTGATTTAAATAAAATTTTTTCGACAACGATATAACATGAACGAGTTACATTAATTCAATTAATTCAATTTGAGCCAATTTGCATTATTCGACACGAACTTTTATGTAACAAAAAGGAGTCGAAAGAAACAGATCGATGTGACTGACGATAATTTCGGACATCTAACAACCCGTGACCAATTATAATTTTCTTTTGGCCGAAAAACCACTCTAAATATTGATCTAAAACAAAATATAATCAAACTGCATACTTGGTTTTTCATTTCGTCCTTTTTAAAGCACTTTTTGAGGGTGATAAGAAAGGAAAAATGCGGTTGAGTACAGACTTTGCTGTACTCGCAAAATTGCTTGTACTCTTCTTCGTTCGCATAATTGTGTTTGGTTTGCATGTTTATCCAACAAAAAGAGCTCAAAATTTGTCCAAGTAAAATTTGCGTGTGGAGAAGTGAAACAAATTTTAAAAGAAAAACGAAAAGACTTTGTCAAAGTAAACTTTGCATGTGGAAAAGCAGTCTCAGTAGTATGATTATTAAAAAAAACTTCCCTACAAAATTTTTTAGCATTAGTGGTCTCAAATAAGTGTGGTAGGTTCCGCAGAACTTCATAAAAATATTTGCTTCAGTTACTCAGAAAAAAAAGTTCTTATAAAAATATATCCTTCCATATCCTTTACATTTTCTAAAAAAAAATTGATTTTCAAACATTATTCTCATGAAATTGAATAGAAATGAAATCCTATGGTATACATACATATTACACCTTCTGTCACATACAGCCATATGGTTGTTATCAATAAAATAGCTAGAACAGCGTCCTCAAACCTTAAAACGTTCACAAGAGATGAAAGGCGGGATAAAATGAGTAACTTCCAAATTTTTAAAATTAAAAAACAAAAGAAAAAGAACAAATATGGAAGAGAATTGAGGAAACAAAATTGAAGCTGATCACACAATTTTTATTGTGCTGAATTGGTGCACAATAATAATATTGTCCCAATCATATATTCTGCAGTCACATGATTGCCCCAGTTCATACAAAAATGATTGCAGCAGATTGGCGAAGAATGAGTTTGTGGCAATAATTGCCGCAGCTCAGTCACACGATTGTTCTAACTTGCGGCAACACCAACAAACAGCTGTTATATTATTTTTTTTGTTTTTTTTTTTTGGTTGTACGTGCAAATTCTTTTCTTTAGCATATTGATGTAATTCTGCATCATTGCTCTTTATTTGGCCTCTAAAATTTTATTAATCGCTCAATGCTTATTATAGTAAAATAAATTCAATCTACGAGATCTATTTTATACTCAATAAATTTAACTAAAAACAATTGAAAAATAAAATTTAATTTATTTTTTGTATTATTTTTATATGTGTAAATAATAAATTTTTTTCAACGCGAAAAAAATTCATCTATTTAAGGGTGAACACTTCAAATAAGTTAAAATTTGTGGTACACAAAACATTTGGCACAGACGAAAAATTAAATTAATTAAATAAATTGCCGCATATTGGCTACTTTTACTGTCACACGAAAACATAATAACAATTGGTACATTTTTAACATTTATATTGGCGCATGGTTGCCTATCAACCGTTCATACGATTGCCGCAGCAGAGTTACATTTGATTGCGGAAAATCAGCAAAATATTTTTATCGATGCCGTAGGGGACAATAAATTGTTTGACATATAAAATATACTGATAATTGGTGGATTGCGGCAATCGTGTGATCCTACCTTAAGATTATTTATTACATTACACCATACAACAAATAAGAAGAAAAATATCGTTACACCAGACCCAATTCTTGTACGTCTAAAAAGGGTAAACCCAGAAAAGTTAAGCTGGAGTTATAGAGTTTTTTTTACATAATCCGGTGGCAAATTTAAAACACTTTAAACTTAACAAAAACCACTAAATTTAAAACAAAAATTTATATACTAATTTTCATCATAAATTGTTAAAATTGCTGTTGCTTTACAGAGGACAATCCAAAATATTGCAAACGATAAATCACTTGTCTTTTAATGTCCTTTGGAATTTTAAGGAAAATTGCGAGAAAAAATTATATAGAGAACTTGAATATTGCAGTTTTCCTAATTGAAATAAGATTTTAGTTTTTTTATTGGGTATCAAATAAACACTACATATATTTTTTTAAACTATTTAACATGAGTTTTCTAAAAATTTATTTATTTTATTTGAAAACCTTCTACTTTTTAGACCCGAGAAGATTGGAAATATGTTGCCATGGTTATAGATCGTTTGCAACTGTACTTGTTTTTTATTGTTACCACTGCCGGCACTATTGGTATTCTAATGGATGCCCCCCACATTTTTGAATACGTAGATCAGGATCGTATCATCGAAATCTATAGAGGAAAATAAGGCGGAGTTTTAAAGCAAACCCAGTTTTTATATTTAACTAAGTAACAAAAAAAAAAAACAAACCCTAAAATTAAAGTTAAACATTGCAAATTGCAACAATAATAATTGAAAAGTATTAAAAAAAGATTTAAAAAAAGAATTTAACTAAAATCTAGTAGAAAAAATCTAAATCGCCAAATTAAAACCATCCTCCCTCCCTTAAACCAAAATCAGTTAAAGAAATATCAAAAAAAATTATATTTTTCACAAATTTAATTAAAAAAGCAATTGCTGTCATAATAAAAAATGTTAATTTAATAAAAATACACAGATTCCAAAGAAGTAATAGCTAAAACTATTATTAAATAATAATAATAAAAAAACAATAATTGATTTAAAAGAAAACTCTGATTAATATTAACTGGCATACTTTTTTTACTAGAAACATTTTTTATAAGAACAAAATGAAACAAAACAAAAATAACATGCATGTTTTTTAAAAAATTATTTTTTTGGTTTTCTATCATACAATTGTTATAAATTATTGAGGTTCTTTTTTCTTAAGCTTAACTAAGAAACTCAACCCTTAGATTTTAAGAGCTTATTAGCACCAACATTAAGAAATTTTAATTAAAAACTGCTCAAAATTAAAACAAAAAAGGTGACAAAAAATCGCATAGAAAATAAAATAAAACGGACAGAAATCTTAGAATAATAATATAAAATAGTATTTGAAAATTTGTAAAAGAGAAGAAATAAAATAAAATAAAACAAAATAAATAAAAATTGAAAAAATAAAGCAAACGAATTGAAAATAATAGAAAATATAAGAAAAAATTAAGAAAGTGGTTTTATTTCGAAAACATGTAAAGAATTCGGGGCTGCACAAGGACATTTGATATTGTAAGAGGTGGTGTAATATGTTTATGTGTAAATGCTTTTTTCCCTATAGCAGTTTAGTTTATTTATAGCTCAAGTGTGTTCTGAGCTTGGTAGGCTTCTATTCATGAATTGTCAGTAGTCTGAATCTCAGAGTCAAAAGCAATCTTTAATTGCCAGACTGATTCTGATTTTATTTACCATCACCTTTAATATTTATACAATTTTTGTTAACATACTTAGAAACTATCTTATTACTAAAATTTTGTTTTTTTTTGCCTGATAAATTTTAAACTAGTTCAGTCTTTTTATTTATTTATTTTCAATTAGTTCCATGTTTAATGGCCATTTCATTTCATTTAATTGTTTTGCGTTCATTTCATTTAATTGTTTTGCGTTTACTTAACTTTTTGGTGACAAAGTCTCTGTGCTTTACAATATCTATGTATATATTTTCTTTTAAATCAAACATTAGAGTGTGTATTCATGAAAAATAGTTTGTATTTGAAATGTTTAAAAAAAATTTTTTCATGAAAATTTTCTTTAAAATGCATTTTAAACCCAAATAAGTTTTTCATGAATAACGGCTGCGGGAATAAAATTCAAATTTTAATTCTAACACAAAATGCCGATCAAAACAATACAAGTGAAGATCTTGTTGTTATATTGAGGTGAACTAGACCAATCTTTGTTTGGAATCGAACCCGTTATCCTAATGCTGGTACATGAGCACCGAGGAAATTTAATAAATGAACATATTAAGGGCTCAGAGCTGAAGTGAAACAAACCATAAAAAGTCAATTTGAAGATATTTTGAGTTTCAGCACATGAATTGCCATAAATAGCATATAAAATGAGAGCCATTTAGGGTTGTCATAGAATCCAATGTTGTCGGAATTGGATTTAAAAAGGCGGCAAAAAAATAATTTGTATGCCGAATTTCAATGTTATGGGTTTTATGTTCAATCCAGAATTACCATCTGCTTTTAACATAAAACCGATAATATTGAAATTCATCATACAAAAGTATTTTTTACTTAGTCCGTTACAGAACTAACTAGAATTAAACTTTGCGGAGAATTTCGCACTACTTTTGAAATTGTTCACATTTTATGACTTGGATCACTTCAGCTCCGAGCCCTCCATATGTAACTGCTTATTTAATCATAAGATGCATAAAAAACAACGTAAAATATTTGTCATAAAATGCTTTCGATCTGAAATACTCGTGTGATAAGAATTTAATTAACTTATTATTTGCAGCATAAAGCTATTTTTATAATTTCGAAACCTCAAATGAAATAAGCTTGCAATCTTTTGTAAAAGGTTACACTTTGCCTTAACAAATTAAACACAAAAACTTTATTTAAAACAATTTCGAATGCAATAATACGTGTTAATAATTTTAATATGTTAAACATTTCTTAAGAAAAAAAAATAAACAATTAAAAAACTAATAATATTCTAATTGCTTAAACAAGACGCAAATTTGACACGAGTTGAGATGAATTGTTGTGGGGCAATTCATTAGGAAACAAAAGACTTAAGCAACAAACGTATTATACATTACGTTTTTAGTTCAACACGTAGTATTTATTACTTTTTGTCATGTAGCGAGCACAGTGTTATTAAAAAAATAAATATCAGTAGATTGAAAACTAAAATATTAGGACAGTTTAACTGTTTAAATTTGATTTTGTATTAAGTTCAATTCCAATGGAAAGTTTTTTTCCTACTATTTCTACTTTGCACGTTATCAAGGAAACAACTGCGCTTCCTTGTAAATTCACTCACGGGACACAGAACCTTTGAACACATGCTATACAGATGGGTATCCCTTATAATAACTACTGCTTTAGCTTTCAGAACGAAAAGGAAGAAAATAACTTCATTTATCTTCTCTACCTTTGCCACGCACTGGAGCATCGATGTCTTCGTTTTCTGGGCAAAAAGTGCTTTAGTAGCTTTTTGTAGCTGTCAGACACGAATCTCAAGAATATAAGTTCTTTCATCGGAAGCAGTGAATGGTTTTCTCGCTGATTTCCCCTTGTCGTAGTATATACGATCCCTCCATCCCTTTTAGGCTGTTATCACTCTTCAACTTCATTTCCGACTCTCCTGCACTATACTTTTCTGATATCACTTTAATGTCCCTTTCTGCCTCCTGTTTCTTCTCTTTCCAGGTTGGCACAGAGGAATCATAGTTATCCAGGTTAGAACAGAAGAATCATAACTGCCTTTGGACACAAGTAGGCTGCTATCTTCTCAGCCTTTCACACTTCACCAGCGACCTGTCAACCTACTGTAGTGATTTGTATGGTACTTTGACGTCACAACCACCAAGCCCACATAACGTCCTACTATTATGAGCCCAGAGTTTATTAAGCGATGCGAAACGGATCCAGGGAAAGGAAAATGCTCAAAATGATCAAAATATCTTAAAACAATTATCTAGTGCTTGACGACCACTGTAATTAATAATTTACTTACGATCTACTGACTACTAAAAATTATTAATTTTTCACTATTTGACAAATACAACGTTTGTTTAGCAGCTTTATTAATAATAAATTATACAACATTTTACTTTAGCAGCAATAGCATCTTTTTGCTAATACGTTAATGACCAAAGATTGCAAATGTCTTAAACAAAATCTGCATATTAACACTTTATACTGATTTTTGTTCGTTGTACATATTGACAAACTCAACAAATTGGTGCCAAGTCTATGAAAACAAATTCAACGCATCGTAGAAATTTTTTTTTACAGTCCCTGTTTGTAAAAAGTCAAAGTCGTAAACTTACAACAGAT